>JAWQUT010000157.1:916974-941445 GCA_033807755.1 Ellobium chinense
TCAAGGGTGTGCTCAGGCGGAAGAGGAGGGGTTTGGCATTGACCAGTGAAAAATGTAGGGTCTGTTTACAAATAGCAACCAAGCTCAAAATTTCAATGGGCTTGCTAGGGTTGGGTAAGTCTTAAAATTTGGGCCACATAATGGGCTTCAATCTGGTATGGGTCTGGGTGAAAGCTAAAACTTTGGGTTCAGAGGGCAGCTCAAAATGTTAATATAGCCCATAGAGGAAAAAAGGGTCCAATCCTATTACAGGTCTGTAACCTACAGGCTATCGGAACTTCCGGATAGAGATAGTTACTGCCCCTGTCTTCAAATGCTGTACCATTTTTGTGCGCTTAACGAAAAACGAAATAAATAACAACTACAGATCAGCTGTGTTCCAGGGTGGAAGTACGTCTCAGCTGAATGCACTTCGTATGTCTGTTTTGTTACTTATCATTCTCTGATTGTTCAGGTATGCACACCGCTAATTGGGTATCACAATGTGAACGAATGCACATCTCTGTTTTTTTAATATTTGCTTTTCTGTTTTGATGCTGAAATGAAAGTGGGCGTGTCGTTCATGTGATTCAGTGAACCACATCCAGTATTAGTGAATAGTCTTAACTAGTCTAGTGAACATTTGACATAATCATTGAAAACATTGTATTTTTAATAATAACTTTGTACAACTGGCAGTAACCAGAGAGATTCCCAAAGGCACACCAAAGATTTTTTTTTCTTTTCTGTCACTAACCTGAAGACTTCCCCATACCCTACACCTAACCCAATCCTTAATGTTTTAAAGCTACCCCATGCCTATCCTTAAAGCTTGATGTGCAGACAATTCATATTATACATCAAAGTGCCCTGCCTACCTTCCTAAATGCAGATCTATGGAGATATTTTCTATAGCTACCATAGTAAGTGAAAAGATTTAATAAAGAAAATAGGAAACAGATTGAGATAATGGTTAACCTAGAAAGTTGCCAGAAACAAGAATTAACAACTACATCATGCAGACTGCAGTCTCCTCGGAAACTCCTGTAAACAATTGGCTCTGTCTAGCTTTACCTTGCCTGGCCTAGATAAACTGAACATTTCTACTATCTCATGCCTCAGCTATACCAATTAATTAAGTAAGTTGATGGTTAAACTTATCATAGTGAAGTACAAGGAAGACAAAAATTCCACGCTGACTCATTAGCAGGACTCATCAGTTGAGATACATGATTGGGTATACTGTAGACAGTATGGCCGACTCAACAACAGTGCTAACAGCGCAGTCAGTCGTGACCTGATGTTTTCAGTATTTATGCCCATAGCATTCCACCTGGTACATCTGAATTCAGTTTTAGTCTACAGTTTGTTGTTAAGTTATCATATATACTAGGACATAGGATAAAAGAAAATAAATAATTCATGTGCTCCTGTGTAAACATCATCAGCCTGGTTCAACCTGCTTGCTGGATTTGAAATTTGCACCTCTTGGGACTGCCTGACTTATTCCAAATCACTACTTTAGGTGGGATACATTTATTTCAGTGTTACCATTTTAGAGTGTAATCAGTGTATTCAGATGCAGTATGCTATCACAAACATTTTTAACAGGCAGTTGTTACGAGGTGATCTAATCCTTATATATACATGGCATATGTATGCAAAATGCAGAACCCCGTGAAATCATCTGTATGTTGGGTTTTTTTGTGGACCCCAGAACTGAATATTTATAGAACCAAAGTTTCCATTCAAGTTTTGTATGTTAACTGTTCCATGATCTCTTATAAAAGTTGTTTTTGAACTACTTAAGAAAAAGTAAGTTTCTATTTGCCAGATGTTCTAGATGTTCTCTTACTGACGAAAAGCCAAATGTGGATTCGTAGTCTGTCAAGTGGTTAGAAAGTGAACTAGAAAACGGCCAAACAAAGCCCAGAGGAGTTCATCATGTCATTCTCTTCATTAGTAAATGAAGAGGATGCAAACAGAATTACACAAGCAACAACTGTTACATTTCCTGAGGGTTTACCAGATGGAGTCAGAAAACGAGGAATTGCCCGAACTTCAGTGTCCAAAGGTCCAAAATTGGAATCTCCAGCAGATGACACACTGTTTGCAGTGAAAGATGATGAAAACTTTTCATTATTCGAAAGGGTGAGCCATCAAAATATGGTTTATATGGATGTGCTTTTCAATGTAGATTTCCTCTTATTGTGCATTTCTTTTCTTATTCTGTCCTCAAAAGTTAATCACCTGTTTCTGGTGGCACAGTGAATTAGCAGAAATAAGTACAAGGCATCTCCAGGGTTAAAATTTATATTAGCAAAATATCAGGATCCTAAGGACACTTTGAGAAATGCCAATGTCTGTGTCATGATGTGTAGGAATAGTGCTGTTTGTAACAGCTTATGTTGTCATTCATTCTCCTATTCTGAATTAATATCATGCTGTTATAAAGATTCAGGTATGTTTTACAGGTTATGAGATCCATACATGTTTCTTTTAAATGTAATTCTATGTTTGTTCCTATCTATTGTTCTGATTAGGGTCGTGACTACGAGCCTGTATATGTTACCCACCGCTACACAGAGCAGGAGAAAGAAACTTTGAACAGTTATGAAAGCTGTGATTATTTGCCAAACCACAGCCACATCTACAAGCACTGGATTAAACGTCAATTGATATCAAAGTTTGTATATTGTATTGCTAGAGATTTTAAGTGCTAGGCATTTTAAGTGTAATAGATTGCAGAAAGATGCCATTTGGCAGACCATTTTCATTTCAAAATTATTGGTGTCTGATTTAGGTAGTACAACATCTTTTAGAGGGTATTTTAAAAAAAGAAGTTGAGACATGGCCATAATTCTATCAGTAATGACTGCAAATACATTAAAGGGTAATTAATGTTTATATATTGAACAATGAATAGCACATTGTTTAGATATTAGAGCTGAATTTAGTTTGAAGGGGGCTATAATCCCACTAATGAATGTCATATTTGGCAGTTTCATCAGAAATAGTTGCTGAACAATGATATTTTGTGTACATTGCTCTTTTTTTTTTTCATCACTGTTTAGATGTTACATGTTCTCTGACATTACAGTCAGCTATCTCGTTACTGTGAAATTACATTTGTCGACAGGGGCAACAACAGAGTTGTTAAATGATCGAAAACTTGTAATTTAACAGCATGATTCTCAGAATCAGTAGTGAGCTTAGAGGATTAAGTTAACAGCAATGAATCTGCTATTTTCCTCTCCAGTCCTCATCATAAATGTTCACTGCAAATCAGCATTTCACTCTGCATGGAGGTTCTTGAACATTACAAATCTCAGTCAGTCATTAAATGAAAGAGAAATTACATAGAGAGAAAGAGAAAACATTACATAAAGAGAAACGGCGATAAAACTTGGAACAAGAGTTTGCAGTAAGATCAAGCAACATACTCTCACATCACATTATGATGGGAGTTTATCCTAGCTCACAATGAACCAAAATCACTTGTACTCTTAATTCTATTATTATACTGTACTAACTGAATTTCTGAATGTTTCAATCTTTTGAAATGAAGTCATCAGGATTATACGTGTGAATTTACAAATTTCTTCATCTTGTTTGCGCAGGGTTGAAACAGACAGGTGGATCATGATGGGTATGATAGGTTTTGTCATTGGAGTGCTGGGTTTTCTTCTTCATCAGCTGATAGAGAGGATTAGCTACTTGAAGTGGTCGACAACAAAATCTTTTCTTGATGTAATTTCTTAGTGTTTGTGTTGTGGTTGTCTAGCAGCAGAGTTTGACCCTGCCAGTTAAGCACATTTGTTTTTATGAGGATAGATGTTAAAGTGGTCTCTGTACTTGCATTGTGCTTTATTCAAAGATTGGCATATTCTGAATTTGAAATCTGCTATACATATTACTGGTTGTTGTTCAGAGTATTGAGCAAGAGAGAAAAAAGGCTGCATGATAATTATACAGTGGACACAACCAAATGCCTCCTTGATATGGTAAGCGGAAAATCTCACATCAATTACAAATTATTCATCCCATGGTCAAACAAATGTCTTAAGTTTTGTTAAGTTCTGAACATACATAGAAGATTTGATCATGACACAGATAAACTGCAAAATGGTGGAGAAATCAAGGTATGAGGCTTGAGCTTGTGGTCTCTGCATTTGCACTCCTGGAAATGATGAAAAGGTGATAAATGTGAACAGTAAGATTATGGATGGTAGCTTCATAGTCTGTTAAACTTCACTTTTTAACTTTTTAAACATTTTTAAATTATTTTTTAAAAATTCTTTGTTCTGCATCTGTATCTATGGGAGCTTGGCACTAAATTGTCCTGAGGTTATCTATATTTGTGTGGAAGAATATTGTATTTCTTGTTATATTTACCTCATGACTTGCTGATTCTCCTTGCTTACTCTATGAACAGGATGGGAAATTAGCGGTTGGCTGGGTGTTCTGCTCAGGTTACAGTATGGCCTTTGCCATGTTTGCTGCTGCTGTTATCATAGTAGGTTACTTTCTCATCGATTCCATTTTGTACAAATATGCTGATCTTGTTGACGCTATATTTGCACTATATTTTACATTGATAATGGTCAGCATAAAAAAATTATCATCATCGTCATGACAAAAATAATTCATACAAAATTTGTATTAGACACGATTAGATATTTCAAAAAATATCTTTGCATTATATTTTCTGGCATCATTGCCATTGCATTGAGTTAGCAGAGAATGGAATGGTAAATTACAGTGAGCTTTATAGTGTCCATGTATACCAGGGCTTTGACTGCCCATCTACAACCCCATAATGTTGGAGAACCCAAGGATGTGTCACAGCAACTAAGTCAGAGATTCCGTAAGCTCTTTAATATGATATCACTGAATGTTAGGAAAACCAGGATGTGCAGAGAGAGGAGATGGAGTGTCTCAAACCCATGGGCGAATTGAGTTGAGAGACATTTATTGTCCTGTTTGTTGTATTACAATGGAAACAGTATGCTGCACTGATTCATATGCCACTGGATATTATAGCAAATAAACTTTTAATTTTTGACAGTTTTGGCGGCCAAGTGCTGGAGGTTCTGGGCTGCCAGAAATCACAGGATTCCTGAACGGGACCCAGGTCAAGAGAATATTCAGTTTGAAGACAATGTTTGCCAAATTCCTGTCATGTGTGGCTGCAATTGGATGTGGAATGCCGATTGGACCTGAGGGACCCATGATCCATCTGGGGTTAGTGAAGTGTGGGATAAGAGAAGAAGGCAAAAAATAGTGAAAGAGGAAGCAATTACACAAACTTATTCCAAAGGTAGGGGAAGCCGACATGAAATATATTTGTACGGATGACAAGAGGGCACAGCAATACACTTGATTAAATTTTGAGAAAAACAAAAAATTATTTTGCAAAATGTCTGAAATTGACCAGCTGTTATCAGAAAAAAAGCTGATGGGTAGAGAAGGGAGCCATCCTTTGATTAGAATGCCATATGTGAGGGATCGTAGATGGGCCTTTCATGTCAGAAATGTTGATGCAGGGTTTTGGACTTGTATTAATTGCCACACTGGTGTAAAACCATTACATAGAATGGGATTGTTTTACTGAACTTATATTTCATTTAGATAATGACTGCACATGTATTTTTATTGATATCTTGTCCGACCATGCCAATAATTGCCTGGTGCCTCTAAGATGCAGTTCATTGCAGACTGAATATCTCAGGTTTTCTCTTTACAGGGCCATTGTTGGTGCTGGCTTGAGCCAAACATCTTCAGAAACTCTCCGCATTAAACTTCCCTTCTTTGAGAGGTTCAGGAATCCTGAGGATAGGTATGGAACAATTAAAATAAATTTTTTTCATGATTTAACCCTTTTAACCTATGCATTGTATTTGTTATATTACTCTCCATTTCTACACTAAATGTGAAACTCATGTCATTACACACTTGCTGGCAAATAGCAAGTGCTAATATTGCTAACTGACTGAGATAGCAAACAGATATAACTAAGTCTCACTTATAAAATGTAGGGAACTCTATTCCATTGCGCAGTTTTATGTCTAGCACAATCAAACTTACTGTGGNCAGATTCAGTTTTTGACACCTCCTCATGTGTTAAGAGTTATTGTGTTATGAATCAGAATAGCATGGACATAAGGGAAGCTGACATGAAATATAATTATTTGTAGGGATAGTACAGCAGTGTACTTTATTAAATTTTGAGAAAAACAGATATTTTGCAAAATGTCTGTGAAGACTGAAATTGACCAGCTGTTATCAGAAAAAATGCTGATGGGTAGAGAAAGGAGCCATCCTTTGATTAGAATGCCATATGTGAGGGATTGTAGATGGGCCTTTCATGTCAGAAATGTTGATGTGAGGTGTTGTTAATTGCCACATAGAATGAGACTGTTTTACTGAAATTTCATTACATATAGATAATGACTGCACGCATATTTTTATTGATATCTTGTCTGACGGTGCCGAAAAATTGTCTGGTGTTTCTAAGGTGCAGGTATACATATCATTGCAGACTGAGTATCTCAGGTTTTCTCTTTTCAGGGCCATTGTTGGTGCCGGCCTGAGCCAAACATCTTCGGAAACTCTCCGCATTAAACTTCCCTTCTTTGAGAGGTTCAGGAATCCTGAGGATAGGTATGGAACAATTAAAATAAAGTTTTTCATGATTTAACCCTTTTAACCTGTGCATTGTATTTGTTATATTACTCTCCACTTCTACACTAAATGTGAAACTCATGTCATTACACACCTGCTGGCAAATAGCAAGTGCTAATATTGCTAACTGACTGAGATAGCAAACAGATATAACTAAGTCTCACTTATAAAATGTAGGGAACAATCTTCCATTGTGCAGTTTTATGTCTAGCACAATCAAGCTTACTGTGGCACCATTGTCTGTACAAACCAGGGATCTTAATGTTTATATTTCTGTGTTTGCTTTAAATGGCTGTTGTATAACATTATTGGTTATCTCTCTTTCTTTTCCTTCCAGTTGATTTCATCATGAATGACACATTTATATAGGAACATTTAAGTTGAATTCTAGTATAGATGCCTATGATGTTACCATCCTTGTTTCGGAAATGGAAATTGAGATCACCATTGTGAAGAAAAAAGGACAAAGAATGAGATAAAAGCTCTTAAAAAATGTTGAGATAGTCTACAAAGTACACTGCCGACACTTTGTCAACCAATGCTGGCATAAAAGCCTTTTCATATCCTGTTCAGATTTGAGCATATTATGATCAAATAAAGCCGTAAATGCTTCTCAGATCTGAATTTATTTTAACTGGGATAGATAAGTAACTCTATGCACTGAAAATTTTTCACCTGTCCCCTGTCTGACAGACGTAACTTCATTTCTGCTGGAGTAGCAGCAGGTGTTTCAGCTGCATTTGGTGCACCGGTGGGAGGTTTGCTGTTCTGCATGGAAGAGGTCTCGTCCTTTTGGAGCGTTACACTGTCCTGGCAAATATTCTTCTGTTGCATTATAGCCACATCAACCTCTGACCTGTTCAACTCTGCATTTGAAAGTTTTCAAGTCATTGGCATATTTGGGGAGTTTAGGACAAGTCGATATATTCTTTTCAATGTAAGTCACTGCAAATTTATGAAATCTCATGTGACAGTCATTATCATTATATGTTACTATTTTCACAGTCCAGACATGTATTATTTTGGAACAAGATACAGTGGAAATTATGTCCTGTGGCCACTTGCATTTGGGGTCATCTAACCGTCAAGCATATTTCACCCTGGGGCCCTCATTCTCTAATTGTCTTGTCTGTGATGGTCACTCACCTCAGATGAGCACCATTTCTGTGCTTATTTTTTCCTTTCCCTGTCCCCTGATTTGACTGTAATCATAAATGAATGTTGGTGAAATGTTGAGTTTGGTTTCAGTGGGCCAGTTGCTTTCCAACAAAATACATGTATTCTTTCCAGATAATCTATGCATATAAGTAAATGATACTGCTTGGCTTGTGATGTATGCTCAAATTGAAATAATGTCAAAAGAATTCCATTCAACAAAATACACATGAATTGTTTACAAAATTGCCAAAAAGTGAGAGTCAGAAAATCAGTAGTTCTTATGCATCAAACAGTACTACAGTGACATGCATTCACTAAGTCATGTACAAAATTTTAAGGTTATACGGAAGAATAGGCAAATGCATCTACTACAAAATCCGATTAATTTAAAGAGAATGTGTATCGCAATAAGATTCATTTAATTCTAGGTCAATGAAGCTGTGGATATCAACATTCTGATGTTCATTCCATCTGTCATCATTGGAGTAATAGGAGGGCTTCTAGGCTCTCTTTTCACCATCCTCAACCTGAAGATTCACAGGTTTCGCAAGCGCACACTGGCATCCATCACTCGACCCTGGTTGGTGAAAGTGATACGACTGCTGGAACCTGCACTAGTTATGGTAAAATTGCTGAATCAAACTGTGTTATCTAATTCAGAGTTTAAGAGTTGTGGGATGGTATTAGATTTGAGATCATACATACTGCAAACTGTATCGCCTGCATGATTCTACACTTTTGCAACTTACAGTGAAACCTCGTTATACCGCCACCCGTTATACCGCCATTCCCGCATACCGCCAGCTTTTCGCCGTGGAACGGATCTGACACCTATACAAAGTCACTAAAAATCTCGTTATACCGCCATCCGCCGTCCGCCAACAGTTTAACTGTTACGTTCATAACTTGAGTATAGTAAATATTGCTCGTTATACCGCCAACGTAAATTTAACCCCCACTCCCCACTCCCCACCTCCACCTAAATCTAGCTAACAGACGGAACATCGCTTGGCGCCACAGTCTGTGCGTGTTACTCAAATACCAATCCTACTACACACTCTTCGGTTTTTGGAAGCGAAGTCCTGATAGGCCTACTGATGGGGCATGCAGTGGGAAAGGCGGGTCACAGTTCAATCTCCTCTCGCTCAATAGGCCTAGCCTAGAGAGTTTGCGAACGAATGTAAGCGCGCGCGAGGTGATGCTTCAACTGGTTCGCACCGGTCGCGGGGTAGGCAACGATGCAAACAGCACACATTGATCTATGACGTAGGCCTAGCGCTTGTGTGATTCTCCGACCCGGATGTGTAAATGTGTAGTAGTCAACTTCTTTTCTTAACATTCTCCAACTTGACACATACGCTTCCAATCCTTAGTTCTTGCTTGTTTTTAATTTTAACTCTATTGTTTTAAAATCAACTCAAGTCCTTAAACACAAAAAACAACCAAAAAAAAAATACAAATGAAAGCAAGGTAAACTTCACGACAACGAAGGTTTATGTCTAGTGGAGAGATAAGGGAGATAACTGCATTGTTTTAGACATGTTAGCCAGTCCAATGTTGGTAATTTACTTACAGTATTTCCCTTGTTCTACATGGTATTTTCGTTGTACCGCCATTCTCGTTATACCGCCATTTTTCTGTTTGCCCCTTACTTGGCGGTATAACGAGGTTTCAGTGTATATTTTCCAATCCCTACATTGTGTGTAAAGGATGTCTAGTTTAATTTGTGGTCTAGATTAATTCCCCAGTCTACAATGGGACTGTCATGGGTGAGCAGCAGAGACTAATATTCCCAACGATGTGGGAGCCTACTAGATAACGACACTGATGGAGAGCAATACATTACTTAGAGCTAAACCCGCACCTAAGAGCACTGTGAATGAACATGCTGGGAAGCAGCCAATGGAATCCAAGCTTCTTGACTGACAAACATTCTCTAATTTCTTCACTTTTGCTCGATCTTATGCAGAAGCATCACTAAGATGATAATTACTTAGGGATGCATGAAATCTTTGAGGCTTCATAATCAGTATTAATGAAGGAGTGAAAAAGGCACAAGGTAAAATTACAGTTTCTCTCTCATTATTATAAAATTGAACTGTAGCATGTAAATGAGATTTAAATATGTGCTAGGCTCTTTCCTTTACAGTGCAAAGGAATTTAGATTGTGTTTATATTTCCAAAGCTGATTCACAGTATCTCAATAGATGACTTGAATTTACTTTGTTGCAGCTCATCATGAGTTCCTTCGCTGTCTTCTTGCCCATGGCATTTCCTTGTGTTCCCTTTACATGCATTAAAGGAGATTCAGGGGTAATCAGGTAAGATCTGAGAACTTGTGCATTAATGATTAAGCTCACATTTGTCTTTCATGTGCATGCACAAAAAAAATTTGTGAAGTCAGATTTACCATTTTTTTTATCACATCACATTTCTGTTTCCATATTTTCTTCATTATACATTCATATTGATAGGATGCAAATGCTGGATAGTACTTAAAGAGGATGGGCTAGCTATTTGAGTCTAAAGCTACGCCATTCAAACATTACCATTGGAAGGCAAGCCCCTCTTACAAATGGCCATGGACACTGTCTCAACCCAGATGGATTTGCTTTCATATTTCAATACTACACAGTTTTCTCAACTGTAATATTTTGTGAGACAGTAGAGAAGAGATGTGTAAAGTTTACAAGCAGAATGAAATGTATACCAGCGATATCAGGCAAAAAGTGTTCTCCGATGTGAGCCATGCAACTGATTTAAATTTATTGAAGTGTGCCATCATGCCTCTCTCTTTTTATCTATCCCTGGTGGGCCTTCAAATATAGAGCATAGGCATTAAAGAACTGCTCAAATCATAATAAATAGGCAAGCAATATCATTAAGCAGGAAAATGAGGCCTTGATATAGGTATACTAGAGAGCTTACAAGCCACACAAGCAGGCATTTGCTTATCGACATTATGGTGGGAACAAAATACAAAAGCCAAGGACCACCAAGTAGTATCAGAAAAACTAAATACCTGATATCATTTCATGGTGATGTGAGGACAGAGAACATGGCAGACAAAACTAAGCTTGTAAATTATGTGTTTACTGTTAGATATGATTCTAAATTTCAAGGAGTGAGTCCATAATTTCATGTTCCTAAGGTGTTTAATTATTAAGATTTGATGAAGAAAATGGAGACCTAAGACAAGCATGTTGGTTTTCAAGTATATAAAATTTGAGATTTCTAATTTGCACTCTGGATAGACTCACTGATGCTCACTCCCAGAATGCAAAGTTCTTAAGGTATAGATGATAATGGTTCTGGTCGCCTGCCAATTATGTACCCTCAGGTCCCAAGTGTAAGATTATAAGATCCTGTCAAATTGATATACAACAGAACATATTTCTTTTTTATGTCTCCAGTGAATACTGTGTGAATGACACCATGAACAAGTACGACTCCCATTATATTGAGGAAAACATTTTCCATACATGTGAAGTGGGGACTTATTATCAGAATGGAACCACATTTATTTACAATGGAACTTATAATGAATGTAAGTGTGTTGTGAATGCAGTTAAATAGCTGTGGAAATGATTTTGAACAGTGATTAATATTTCACCCAGGAGTGAGAGATTAGCCTTGAGCAGTGATGTTACCATCCTTATGTGGATGTTAGAAATTGTGAATGTGATTTTGAAGAAAAGTGACTCCAATTTCATATAACAGTGAGAGGTTAACCTTGAGCAATGGCAATGTAAATGGGGAAATGAAAGAGTTCCAATTTATACTTGTGCATCACAATTAGGGAGCATTGTGTTGATTCGGTGAAGCCTAATGGCAAGTTCCAAGTCACTGAAAGCTTTATCTCCTAATCTGGGTTTGCAAACTTACTTTTGCAATGGTCCCATTTTGATAATTGGAAACCGAGTTTCCTGTAAACATAGCTAGAAATTATTAAAGACTGTAAGGACCATTGATACCATGGTGCCCATCTTGTTACAGTGTCAGTTAAGACTGACGATGCAGAATTTGACAGACAAGTCCATTTAATAACAAACTGCATAATTGCTCTTTTTGCCCTATCATATCGTCACATATCCTCTATAAAAGGAAGGAGGATTATTTCCTAAAGAACTGAAAAACATAATACTTACGCACCCTCTGCTTATTCAGAACTCTTTCAGTGCTCTTGTAGAATTAAAGTTGTTGTTATCATACTGCCAAAACCTCATAGCTGTTCTGAGGAGAATACAACACCCACCAGATTTTAAAATATTGGTAATATCATGCTGAATCTGTTATACCAGTTATATATCATTTACATTATTTTCTTTGCAGTGGCCCTCCTCCTGTTCAACTCCAAAGATGAGGCCATGAAAAACCTGTATCTGCGTAACTCCCACAGGATGTTTGGCTATGGGCCCCTCTTTGTCAGTCTCATCATCTACTTCTTCATGGTGTGCTGGGCTGCAGGGACATCTGTGGCTGCAGGAATTCTGGTACCCATGCTGTTAGTATTATCTTACCCTATTTTACTTGGCTCTAAGAGGAAGGATTGATAATTTCTACAGCCGNATAATCTAAGCTTATGAGTGATGTATGCCCAAATTGAGATAATGTCAAAAAAATTCCATTCAACAAAATACACATGAATTGTTTACAAAAGTGCCAAAAATTTAGAGTCAGAAAATCAGTAGTTTTTATGCATCAAACAGTACTACAATAACATGCATTCACTAAGTCATGTACAAAATTTTAAGGTTATACGGAAGAGTAGGCAAAAGCATATACTACAAAACCCGATTAATTTTTTCAGAGAGTATGTATCGCAACAAGATTCATTTAATTCTAGGTCAATGAAGCTGTGGATATCAACATCCTGATGTTCATTCCGTCTGTCATCATCGGAGTAATAGGAGGGCTTCTAGGCTCACTTTTCACCATCCTCAACCTCAAGATTCACAGGTTTCGCAAGCGCACACTGGCATCCATCACTCGACCCTGGTTGGTGAAAGTGATACGACTGCTGGAACCTGCACTAGTTATGGTAAAATTGCTGAACTGTGCCATCTAATTCAGAGTTTGAGAATTGTAGGATGGTATTAGATTTGAGATCATACTTACTGCAAACTGTATCACCTGCATGATTCTACACTTTTGCAACTTATATTTTCCAGTCCCTACATTGTGTGTAAAGGATATCTAGTTTAATTTGTGATCTAGATTAATTCCCCAATCTACAATGGGACTGTCATGGGTGAACAGCAGAGGCTAATATTCCCAACAATGTGGGAGCCTCCCAGATAGCGACACTGATATAGAGCTATACATTACTTAGAGCTAAACCCGCACCTAAGAGCACTGTGAATGAACATGCTGGGAGGCAGCCAATGGAATCCAAGCTTCTTGACTGACAAACATTCTCTAATTTCTTCACTTTTGCTTGATCTTATGCAGAAGCATCCCTAAGATGATAATTACTTAGCAATGCATGAAATCTTTGGGGCTTCATAATCAGTATTAATGAAGAAGTAAAAAAGGCACATGATAAAATCACAGTTTCCTTTTCATTAGTATAGATTTGGACTGTAGCATATGAATGAGATTTAAATATGTGCTAGGCTGTTTCCTTTACAATGCAAAGGGATTTAGCTTGTGTTTATAATTTCAAAAGCTGACTCACAATATCTCTATAGATGACTTGAATTTACTTTGTTGCAGCTCATCATGAGTTCATTTGCTGTCTTCCTGCCCATGGCATTTCCTTGTGTTCCCTTTACATGCATTAAAGGAGATTCAGGGGTAATCAGGTAAGATCTGAGAATTTGTGCATTAATGATTAAGTTCGCATTTTGTCTTTCATGTGCATGCGGAAAAAAAATTTGTGAAGTCAGATTTACCATTTTATTATCACATCATTTCTGTTTCCATGCTGGATAGTACTTAAAGAGGCTGGGCTGGCTGTTTGAGTCTAATGCTCCGCTATTCAAACATTACCATTGGAAGGCAAGCCCTTCTTACAAATGGCCGCGGACACTGTCTTAACTCTGATGGATTTGCTTTCATATTTCAATACTACACAGTTTTCTCTAATGTAATATTTAGTGAGACAGTAGAGGAGAGATGTGTAAAATTTCCAAGCAGAATGAAATGTTTATCAGCGATATTAGGCAAAAAGTGTTCTCCGATGTGAGCCACGCAACTGAATTAAATTTAGTGAAGTGTGCCATCATGCCTCTCTCTTTTTATCTATCCCTGATGGGCCTTCAAATATAGAGCATAGGCATTAAAGAACTGCTCACAAGGGCCTGATGTCATAATCATAATGAATAGGCAAGCAGTATCATTAAGCAGGAAAATGAAGCCTTGATATAGGTATACTAGAGAGCTTACAAGCCACACAAGCAGACATTTGCTTATCAACATTATGGTGAGAACAAAATACAAAAGCCAAGAACCACTAAGTAGTATAAGAAAAACTAAATACCTGATATCATTTCATGGTGATGTGGGGACAGAGAACATGGCAGACTAAAATAAGCTTGTAAGTTATGTGTTTACTGTTAGATCTAATGATTCTAAATTTCAAGGAGTGAGTCCATAATTGCATGTTCCTAAGGTGTTTAATTATTAAGATTTGATGAAGAAAATGGAGACCTAAGACAAGCATGTTGGTTTTCAAGTATATAAAATTTGAGATTTCTAATTTGCACTCTGGATAGACTCACTGGTGCTCACTCTCATAATGCAAAGTTCTTAAGGTATAGATGATAATGGTTCTGGTCACCTGCCAATTATGTACCCTCAGGTCCCAACCGGAAGAGTATAAGATCCAGTCAAATTGACATACAACAGAACATATTCTTCTTTATGTCTCCAGTGAATACTGTGTGAATGACACCATGAACAAGTACGACTCCCATTATATCGAGGAAAACATTTTCCATACATGTGAAGTGGGGACTTATTATCAGAATGGAACCACATTTATTTACAATGGAACTTACAATGAATGTAAGTGTGTTGTGAATGCAGTAAAGTGGCTGTGGAAATGACTTGGAACAATGATTAATATTTCACCTAGGAGTGAGAGATTAGCTTTGAGCAATGATGTTACCATCCTTATGTGGGTGTTGAAAATTGTGAGTGGGATTTTGAGGAAAATTGACTCATTTCATTTAACATTGAGAAGGTTAACCTTGAACAGTGGCAATGTAAATCTGGAAAGGAAAGAGTACCAGTTTATACTTGTCCATCACAATTAGAGAGCATGGTGTTGATGCAGTGAAGTCTTTTGGCAAGTTCCAAGTCACTGAAAGCTTTATCTCCTGGTCTGGATTTGCAAACTCTACTTTTGCAATGGTCTCATTTTGATAAAAGGAAACTGAGTTTCCTGTAAACATAGCTAGAAATGATTAAAGACTGTAAGGACTTGATTGATAGCAGTGTGACCATCTTGTTACAGTATCAGTTAAGACTGAAGATGCAGAATTTGATGGACAAGTCCATTTAATAACAAACTGCATAATTGCTTTTATCACTCTATCATATCATCACATATCCTCTATAAAAGGAAGGAGGATTTTTTCTTAAAGAACTGAAAAATAAATAATACTAACGCACCCTCTGGTTATTCAGAACTCTTTCAGTGCTCTTGTAGAATTAAAGTTGTTGTTATCATACTGTCAAAACCTCATAGCTGTTCTGAAGAGAATATAACACCACCAGATTTTAATGTATTGGTAATATCATGCTGAATCTGTTATACCAGTTATATATTATTTGCATAAATTTGCATTATTTTCTTTGCAGTGGCCCTCCTCCTGTTCAACTCCAAAGATGAGGCCATGAAAAACCTGTATCTACGTAACTCCCACAGGATGTTTGGCTATGGGCCCCTCTTTGTCAGTCTCATCATCTACTTCTTCATGGTGTGCTGGGCTGCAGGGACATCTGTGGCTGCAGGAATTCTGGTACCCATGCTGTTAGTATTATCTTACCCTATTTTACTTGGCTCTAAGAGGAAGGATTGATAATTTCTACAGCCTCACATGTCACAATATTACATAAATCAGACTAAAGCACTCACTGTGAGTAAATAAAATGATGGTTAACATATCATCATGCTCTTTTCACATTCGCATAAGTCATTTTTTGAAGATTTGAGTTGATTATATTACTATGATCTATCATTTATCTTCTCTTTTCTAGTAAAACAAATTTGGAGTTTTGAAGCGTTATTATACCCCAAATTTACAAGCTAATTCACATCTGCCTCATTATTTGCTTTTAGCAAAAGGTTGAGAGCCCAAAATTTCTCAAAACCTCAAAAACTGACTTTGGCAAATAAGGAATGAACAAGATGACATAGGACCATCACTGTAGTTTAGAGATGAGACAGTTTGGGGAACCAAGTGAATATTTTATCTGTGTTTCTATGCATCTCATCACATTATTTGCTGTGGCTGCTATGGTTACCTGAAAATATCAAGCATGATATAAGAGTAAATTACAAAATCAAGAAACTATAATCATTTTACATTTTGTAAATGAAATGACAGGTGTGTGTACTCAATGCACAGCCCAAGCCATCTATAAATCCCTAAACTTAGCAGTAACTTAAGCTGGACTGTAAACTTCATATTCACTAAAACTAGTCAGCACCCCTCAATAATTATACTGACATTATTTTGATGCATTTGAACAGGATAATTGGAGCCATGTATGGCCGCATCGTTGGGTTAGCAATGGTGGATATGTTTGGGGTTCACCTGGATACCAGTTACTGGAGTTGGATGGATCCAGGAGCTTTTGCTCTGATTGGCTCAGCATCTTTCTTTGGTGGAGTGGCTCGTCTGGCTCCAGCTATCACAGTGATCATGGTAAGCTTTAGCAAGAGGAAGGAAAAGAGAAAGAGAATAAGGAAAACATAATGCGCACCAAATAGGAGAAGATGCAGGACAAATTAAGGCGATTAGGAGTTCATCAATTTACCAGATATTATATATCAACAGACCACTTGCCCATATTGTCAGTGGTTAAGAATCATACTTTATTTATTTATTCATGATTTCACAAGATGTCAGTAAAACAGTGTTACAGTGAAATATAGTGAATTTCTGAACATTTGCTGTCAAACAGTTCCTTGTTCTTCAGCGTGCCAAAATAAAAAAAAACATGTCACTAATATATATGTCATTTACTTGACCATCTCCAAGTAAGGCATCCCAATTTTTGACCAAAATAAATATAGGCACTAAAATAAAGTAACGCCCTTTATAGTGAATAGTCACATCAAAATGTGGTAGTTGAGCATGCAGAGATATGAAGAATATACAGATCTCAATTTACCCACTATCTTGTTGCAAAGCTCCAGCCTTGAGCTCAGTATTTCTGTAACATTATGTCTCTCTATATATCTCAAGATATCAAATACTTCAAGATCTCGAATTTTGAAGCTGGTTTTCAAGAAGTTGAAAACATGAGACTGTATTATATAGATTTAGATCATTCAAATTCTCCTGACAGATGGAACTGACCAATGACCTGAAGGTTCTACTTCCTGTGATGACAGCTGTGATGGTGGCCAAATGGGTTGGAGATTTTTACACTCATCCTTTCTTTCATGCCTTGCTCGAGCTCAAATGTATTCCATTCCTCAACCAGCAGCCAAATGTCAGGATAGACAAGAGAAGGTGAGGAGAATCCAAGGTTGTAACACTCTCATTGGCCTTTCTCTCCTCCCTGGGTTCTTGGACTTGGTTTTAATTGCTGACATAGTAAAGACACTGCATTTTGCATTATCTTGAGCGTAGTATTCTGGGGTTTGTGGCTATATCAACTGTTACCAGTAATGGCCCTCTGTGTGCCTTTCCCTAACTGTACTGTGCTTTCTATCTGTACTCTCTGGAAGATCCAGATCTGTTTGATGTCACTAGCCTTTCCCCTCTCTTTGAGTTCTAGATTTGCTGTGATTTTTGATACAGTTAAGATGTTATAGTTTGCTTAATAATCTGGAACATTTTTGGATATCTAGAACTCTGGGTGGTTGTGGATATGCCAGGAATGGTCCCCAGCAAAACCAGTGTCTCTGCCTGGCTTTTTTAACATGAACTTTGATTGTCTCTTCTCTGTCCCTGTTTTTTTTTCTGTATTGTGTGTGACCCTCTCTCTCTCTCTAGCTGTTTCTTTCTTCCTTGTCTTCGTGACCTATTGTATCTCCATTCATATCATTCCTTTTCCTCCTCTTCTCCCAGTCTCCATTCTTTTTTCATTCACAGGATTTAGAACTTTCAACTTTCTCTCCATCCCATTTCTTTATGGTTTGTCAAGTTCTCTTTACTGTCCCATTATTCCACTGCTGTGTCTGTTGTTTCTGTCATCCTTCTGTTTCCAGTAACATTCTTTTCTTTTCGTTTTGTCTCTTTTACATCTCTTGTCTTCTCCCCTATCATCTTTTCTGCATTCTAAATTTGATAACAAGACAATATTCCCTCACAGTGTCAAGCTGGAGCTTTTTGCTGCTGAAGACATCATGGCCTTCCCTGTTGTGACGTTAAACTTGGTGGAACAAGTGTCCAATATAGCACAAATCTTGCTTGACCATCAGCACAATGGGTATCCAATCTTGAAGGACAATAAGGAAGGAAAGAGGGTCTTCTACGGTTTGATTACAAGGTGAGAAGTGAAAAAGAAGACAAGAAAAGAGGAAAGAGAAACTGAGAAGAGCTGGCCTGACTTAACTTGGTATGAAAAGAAATGTAGAGAATCTGGAGGGAAAAAGGGAAGAAAGATACATGTGTACTAGTTGAAGAAAGAAGGCAATGAGGAAAAGAAGAATGTCTGTGAAAATTGATCATTTTGACAAAGACCAAAGATGGGTTTGTGTAAAGTCACTGCAACAGATGCTTAAAAGGAAAACAAGCATTTTTTTTTGTGCAAGCAGGAGGGTGGAAAACACTACATGCAGTTTAGTGATTGTGACTGTTTGTGATAACAAGTTCCAGTCAGTGGTAGTGGCTGTGCTCAATTTTAAATATAAAAAATGTTGGTACATGTATTTTGTGTATATGTTGTCATTCTCTAGATCAGAGCTCCTGGTGATCTTAGACCATCGTCATGTTCTACATGAAGGCCCTTTAGAACCAATGGATGACCGGGATGTTGATATCGCTCCCATAGGCTATGATGAGGTAATTCACTGCGGCTTCAAAGAAGGGGGATATATCAGATCAAATTCCATTTATATCTCTCTAAAGAAAGAGATATTTGCCAAGGTGCATTTTTCTATCTTGTTTTGTTGCAACTCTTAACTTGAATAGTCACATGACTTCAGAAATTTTAACCTAAGAAACAATAATACAGACTGCCATTTTCACTGAGTTAGATAACACACAAATAACATCCTGGATGGTATCTCTTTATGAATAAGCTGTTTTAAACTGTTCCCCCTGGGACTTCTTCTCCTGAAGTGTACAGAAGCACAGGCACGCCCACATGGGTTTGTGGAAATGTGTGTCTGTGCATATACCAGTGTGGCAGTTTCTGTGTCTTGTATAATTATTGTGCTTTTTCAACCAAGTTTATGTGCGCATATATGAGAGAATGTAAATAAGTCTAATCACTTAGAGTCCACCTAGGGGATTAGGCACTATACAAATACAATTGGTTATTATCATAGATACACACTGCTATTAGTTTTAACACAGCAGGTGTACATTTACATGTTATCAGGACGAGCTCACTGTTCACTGGTGTCTTCATACTTGCTACAGTATACTTAGAATGTTACGATAATGACAGAAAGAACCAACAGGTACACCTTAGGAGGCATGTTTGCATTTGAAACTGAATAAACTGAGCACAAGGATGTTGGTGATGGTGGATTTGCCTCGCTTCAACTTATTGTTTCTTATTTTCCAGATGTTGAGAGGTATGAGGCAAAATGAAGAGATGATAGCAAAGTTTCTTATGCAGTTCATTGGAGAGGAATCTGAATACAGGAATTACTATGTAGACTTGGTGAGAACCTTTTTAGCATGGTCTGGCCTAAACTTCATAATTCCATATTAATGTTAGTTTTTTGTGCTTCTGTGCATTGCTTGTTCATCCCTCTCTTTCTTCGCGCTATTAGATTAATTTTGATGCAGACAGTCACTTTTGAATGCTAAAATGAAAGAGATACAATTGTTTTTTGTTTTTTTTTTAATCCAAATAAATTGATAGTGTGACTTGGGGAAAACTTCAGAAAAAGTAATGTCTTGCAACATCAACACAAGGTTATTTTTTATGAGAAAAAGATAAAATTTTAGGATGAGGTATCTTCATGTTTGCGATAAGATAAGATAAGATAAGATAAGATAAGATAAGATAAGATAAACTTTAATATCCACGAGGGAAATTCCGTTCACAGTTGATACACATTCAACAATAAATTACATTTCACATTCAACATTAAATTTCATTTGAGGTCATACACATTACCTGACCGCACACGCAACCACACCTTCACACATACCCACACAACCGTTGACACATACCAGAGTATCAATGCAAACTATATGGATGAACAGGTAAAGTATTGTGACTCTGCTATGGAAATGGACAGTCATTTTTCACACTTCTGAAAGAATGCTGGCCAGCATATCTGTGGCAAAGCAGAAAAGAGTAGTATATATCTTTGCAACCACAATTTTAACTGGGAACTATTGGACTTTGGTGCCTTTTGAATGTTTTTAACATGTCAACATGGGCCTTGATTTCATAAACAGCATAGAGGCCATACTGAGAAATGACCAAAGTTTGACTCTCACTCAGGCCATATTCCTAGCACAAAGACAATATCATTCTTTAAGCTATGAATGTATATTTTTTTTTTGCCACTTTCACAGCTTGTTTTGTTATTTACCAGCACTGACTTTTATCAGTGATTATGTGAAAATTATGACTACAACAAAGCTGATCTTATTTTATTCAGACCCCATATGTGAACCAGTCAGCCATGTGTGTCCCTACCAAGTTCTCCCTTCACAGAGCTTACACTTTAATCAGTGGTTTAGGCCTGCGACACCTGACAGTTGTGGACTGTGACAATCAGGTAAAATCAGAAGTGCGAATTGGCTGAGTGAGTCTAGGCACTATGCATTGTATTGGAAGCGAATGTAGAGAAAAGACTGATATATTGGAAAATTATCATGCTTTGTTTTAGAAGTGAATGGAGAATAGATGAATGTCAGGAAAAGCTAGGGAGTTTAACAGTTGTAGTCATCTGTTTGCTATTTATTTAATGATTTGTCAGTGCATTCAGCCTCATCGGGTAGGCATAGTAGACATAGTTTTAGTGATGGGTTGGAGGAAGGTGAGGCACTCACCCTCAGGCTTTGTCTAGCATTCATTTTTCTTTGCTTCGCCACCCACTCTCTCTCAAGGTCAAAGGCATCATCACCAGAAAGGACCTTATGGGATTCCACATGGTGGACATACTGACAAACATCATGCAGACTAAACGCTACTTTCAACCAGGCCAACAGAGCAAAACTAACACCAGGGGAAATAATGACAGCAGCGACGACAATGATGAGGAGGAAAGGGGCAATCTTGAAAGAAGTGTGCTGGGGAATCGGTCTCCAAGGATTTCAGCTGCAGATCAGGCAGAGGAGGAGAGCATCAGAGGCTTTGTCAATCCAAGATTGGATATGGAGGTTGAACTTAACCAGTTGCCAGAAGAAAGCCACGGCTGAGCTTTGCAGTGTCTAGCATTGTTGTTTGTTATTGTGGTTGGTTGTTGATATTGATTTGATCTCTACGCTTTTAGTGATCAGACTTCACACTCCTTGTCATGGTTGATCAAATCTGGCTGGAGAAGAACATTACAATCTTTAGGAGTGTAGCATAAACTGTCTTAACCTCATTGCCAAGATCACTGAGTTGGGATAATTTATAGGAAGGTTGCATCATCCTACAGACCATGTTAAATCATACGATACCCTGTTATTCCAATAAAACAGTCTTTCAAGTGTCTGTCAACATGATATAATGCCTCTACCTGCCACAAACAACCTACAGGGTTATGTTCTGCAAAGTCCGAATTCTTAAACCCATTGCTCATGTGGCAGCCANTTGATTTGATCTCTATGCTTTTAGTGATCAGACTTCACACTCCTTGTCATGGTTGATCAAATGTGGCTGGAGAAGAACATTACAATCTTTAGGAGTGTAGCATTAACTGTCTTAACCTTGTTGCCAAGATCATTGAGTTGGGATAATTTAAAGGAAGGTTGCATCATCCTACAGACCATGTTAAATTATATCATACCCTGTTATTCCAATAAAACAGTCTTTCAAGTGTCTGTCAACATGATATAATGCCTCTACCTGCCACAAACAACCTACAGGGTTATGTTCTGCAAAGTCCGAATTCTTAAACCCATTGCTCACGTGGCAGCCATAAGCTTATGTCAAATACGTTCTACCCCCACAACCAAGCGGTCTAGCCAGTGCTCTGTGAACAGATGACAACACATCAATATGAATCTTTTTTACTTCTACTGTAAATGGCAGCTGTGTCAAACAAAATCATGCTAAGGCAATAAAAATGGAGAATACTTTACCTGGCTTACACAGTCCAACTTTACTTTTGAATTTGGATGACCAAAACCTTAACTGAAAGCTGATAGAAATAGAGGTGTCTGTAGTTGCTGGAACTTAAGTGACATCATCAATTTTGCCACAAGCCACTGCTGTTCAAAGAAGGGGAATAACTCTTGACGCAAGGGCAAATCCTGGTCACCCCAATTGTTTTTATTGCGTCATATTACACACATGTGCAGTAACAGAATGATGCTCTTTCTTCGCCAGACTGTCTCAGTATGCACCATAGATAAGTTTCAGAGAGAAAAATTATTTTTGACGTGTGTGTCCAGATTTAAGTTGCATATCTTCAGTTTGTGAGATACGAGAACTTCCTGTCTAACGTAAAGTTTTCAGGGTAGGAGTAAAGTTTCTTTTTTGTGTATCTCCAGTAAAGATTAATTTTTTTCAAAATTCTGAGGAAAGGAAGCCTTAATTTGCTTGCTCCCCAGAGGGCTATGACAATACACATTATTCATACAAAGAATGGCATCTGAATTATGTGTGAATGTATGATGTTGAAATCATATTATTTGAACACTGCCTAAATGTAATCCACGGCTTGTTGTCTGGTAACAATTAATTAACACTGAACATTTTTGAGACTGATGTATGAGTACTTGCTTGGGTGTCAAAGTGTTAGGTCACCCAAGAGTTGTCTTTCAGGCAGTCAGAATGAGGCTTATGTTGCTAAATTAGGAATTGAGAAGACAGGCTCTGAAAGTGATTTGGACCAATCACAATCAGTTTTTTGTTTGGTGCAGAAATTGAGAAAAAAAATCATTCCCATATCTATATAAAAAAAACCAATTTTTTTTTTTGATGGGCCAATGGTTAATAATTGTGGATAAATTTGAGTTTTGTCAGGCATGATAAATGAATTATGTAGTATAAAATTTTACTTCAGTCACCATTTTCTCAAAATTTTTCCACTATATGGGGTGATCCCCTGCCACTTCAAATGACTATAACTTGGGTCGGAATGATTCTAGTCAAAAATTATTCATATAATGAGGGTAACACATTCAGCTTTATGTCATGTCAATAACTTGATGCCAAAAAATGACATAAGCCTCCTTTTGAGTGGCTGCAAGACAAATGAAATATTTAGTCAGTGCCTTTGCTGAAATGAAATTCTATGCAGTATTTTGTAATTATAAAATGGCAGCTAGTGGAAAACTTGTTCTTGGGTGTTCACAAAGGCACATTATATAGTGAATTTTGATTGTTTGATCAACATCGTAGCACTCATCAGAACTGGCCACCATCATTTTTACATGTTGTATTTTGTAAAGAAGATAATACTGTGAAAAAATATTTATTGTATGTGAGTATGTACAGTGGCAGCTGTACCATGTGGCAGCACCGTGAACACAAAACGACTCTTTACTTTTCTGAGGATATGGATTATGTCGTTTTACATTTCAAGTAACTTAATAGCTTTGACCATTAGTTGGCGAATGTGGAGCATGCAAAATATGATGTTTTCAGTGATACAACATGCAAGCAAATATCAAACAAAAATTTCTGGTTGTTGATTCCTCCCTTTTCCAGATGACAGCAGAAATGACCAGATATTTGTATTCCATGATGCTAAAGGCTGAAGGGGAAACAGTGTTTGAGTGTTGAAATTACCTGTCTATTCTTTCAAATGTAAGAAGCTTATATGCTGCACACCTCATACCAGATTATACCCGAGTAATTGAAAAGTCCAATAACTTCGAGAATTAAGATGAAATCAGGATAACATTTCTATGACTGTCGTTAATTTAATTGTCTAGCTCATAAATTTTTGCTACCGGGAAAACAATTATAAACTCATGTTAAAAATGGCATGCAAGAGCCAAAGTACTAAAAGGCACAGTAGGCACATGTGTTTTTAATTTTTTACTTGACATGACCATGGGACTAGATATCTGAAAACTGCAGCTTTAACAGATGATATCCATCTGCTAATGATGTGCCATATTTCAGCTGATGACTGAAGTTTACTTAAGTTTGAAACTTGATAAAGATTTGTTTTGGGGG
>JAWQUT010000157.1:941458-1003958 GCA_033807755.1 Ellobium chinense
GGCGCTGATTTATACTTTGAAATACATAAGGTATTCAGATATTAAAATTTGATGTTGGCCTTGAGTTCTTTTCTGAATTGAAATGATGGAGATGTGCATGTTTCAATAGTCTGGTTTTTCTTGTTATTATTTATTGTTATTCAGGCAAAATAATGCTCAAATAATGAATGGCTATTGGTTTTTGAAATCCCCTGTTTGCTTCACAACACATGGAAATTTTTATTTAATAAGCTATGGTGGGATGCACTTAATACTCATTCCCGGGTATGATTTTAGATGTTGTATGTATATACTTGTTTTGTATACAGATTATTATATTTATATCACATAAAGCTAACGAGAAATCTACATCCCTTTCCTTTGCATTCAGTCTTGCATTATACATAAATGGAGCTGTTGTATTGTTATGTTCACAACTTCTCTACACGTGTATGATGGAGAGATCTATCTTTATGAAGTGGCTTTAATTAAAGGCTGTTACTCTGTTAAGGGCAAGTGCGGCACCCTGTAGGGGTAAAATTGGGTAAAATTGTGTAAAATGAGTTAAAGGCAGTTTTTTAAACAGCAACATGTCCTTTATCGAATCCTGAAGTTATTTTCATGATACCTGTCTCAAAAAGTGTATTTTGATGCAAAAGGAAATGATTACCCTTTATCAAATGCATCTATCGGGTAATCTTTATCGTCAATTATCTCAAAATCACAGTTTTCGGCACTCTATCCCTTCGATCTGACTTTTTTTCTGGTCCAATTTACATAAAATTTTGCATAACAACTCTTCAAGCCCCTGTTTTGAGAATGTCATGGGCTTCTTTCGATATCTTGTGTTTTTGGTGTTTTTTTTTAATTTTTAAAGTTGAAAATTTTCAAAATTTTCAATGTTTTTTTATGACATTTTAAAAAAAATTATTAAAAAAAAACTATCCAAGAAATCAAAAAAAGCCCGTGACATTCTATTTTAAATAAAGTGATCTTTCAAATGGAAAAAAAACCAACATCCTACCATGTATTGTTCTCCAGATCGAAGGGTTCAAAGTTATGCAAAA
This sequence comes from Ellobium chinense, assembly GCA_033807755.1. Taxonomy (NCBI): domain Eukaryota; kingdom Metazoa; phylum Mollusca; class Gastropoda; order Ellobiida; family Ellobiidae; genus Ellobium; species Ellobium chinense. The sequence goes on from JAWQUT010000157.1 coordinate 942,505, forward strand.
GTCATCCATATTTTCCAATATGGCGGCCAAACAATTGGCGTTTCCATAGCAACGGAGGGAGGAAATTGCGAAAAACCCCAGTTTATCTTCCTTCCTGGCCCTACGTGACCCATTTTTCACCCCAAAATGACAAAGTTCCCTTTATTAATGAAAATCACCTAGTTCTGCCTGTGTGCCCTTAAGTAATGATGGTAGAGTGATGATATAAAATTTCATATGCACTCAAGACTATGGACTTTGTGTAAAATTGACCTAAAGCATCCAGATCAGTAATACAGGCCAGATGACATCTTTTTGTTTTTTATGATTCAGATCATTTTATTGCCTTTTGATACATGGTATATGTACATTTGAAACTGTGGCCTTTGCACATAGTGAGCCTGATGCATCCCAATCAAAAGTTGAGATCAGAAGACTCCATTTTGCTGTTCATGACTCAAATCATTGTACTGCTTTCCACAGGGTATATGTTTCACACATTTGAAACATATTCAGACTGATCAGCAATGATACATATTTTACACCAGTCATCATACAGTTTTGTAAATTGTGTAAATTGTGTCAGGTACACAATTTTTAGCCATCCACTACTTATAGCTGTCCTTCCTTCATATAATTACTTGTTATCAGTATCACTTCAAATTTACAGAGTATGTATGTGTGTTTTTCAGTTCATCTCTGTATATTTTCTATCAGGATTTTTATTGAAAGAGCCTCATTGAAATGCTTCATGCTCAGGCTCACATGTTAATGACAGCTCTTTACAGCAAAATATTTTGACTTTTAATTATCAAATAACAATTATATAAATTAACTGCCTGTGTATTCATGTATGTCTCTTTTTCTTTCTTTTTCTTTGTGTTACTGTGCTGCTCAAACTGTTTCACATAAAGTCAGCAAATTTGTCATGAGAATCCATACTGTGAACAGCATCGATGCCGGATTAAATATGCCAAAAATACTGTGTAAATTTATCTAATTGATTTTTTCCTTTTCTTACTGTATATTCCACAATTTCTTTTTACTTTTTAGGAACCATAAACTTAACTCCTTGAACACTTGAAAGTATGCTTACAATTACTGATTATTTTTGGGGAATATGCTTTGCCCATACTGTGTGGATGGTATCAAAGGTGAAGTATACCATGACACTATGGATGATATGAAAGGAGAGAGACCAAATGGATGGCTTTAAAGGTGAGTTTTAGAGGGATTGTATGGTGTATGGATAGCTTTAAAGATGAATTATAGTGAGACTGGATGGATTGTTTTAAAGGTGAATTACAGCTGAACTATATGAATGAATTTTTAAAAGGTAAGTTGTTGTGGGTCAGATACGGATGGTAGCAAACTGATGAAAGCTCTTGATTGTGATGTAGAAATTCTTGGAAAGTACTGATTTCCTTTAGTTCATTTTTGTTAATGTTTGATGGTCTTTTGTCTTTTTGCCCAAAACCAGACTGGTATGAATATGTACTTTGTAGCATTTGTTTGCTCTCTGTACATTGGTTTAATTCATTATAAGTTACAAGCTTTGACCAGACTAAACTCTCTCATGACATGCTCACATAAAGTTTGATATATCCTCTTTCCATAAACACTGTTCCTTTTCCGCTCAGGACTGCAGATGACATGGAGGTTAAGAAATCAATTTTTCACTTCAAAATCTCAAGAGTTGTTTTTGAATCTTCAGATTATTTCAGCCGCCCAGAGGAGACATGCTCTATAATTACCAAGTACAAATAGATGCTATAATGCACTTATGAACTGAGCAGTTAATAATGTTACTATTAAAACTAAACTATGTTAATGGCTACCATAAGGTCTGTGTAATACTCTTTCTTGAAATGCTCATTAAATCTCATTCTTTGCTAACTTTTGCTATAACCTTCTTAGTATGTTAATGGCTTCAGGCTGCTACCACTGGAATTCCTCACTATCAGCTTTAATTGCATGACATTTAGCTTTTCATGCAGTTTGTTACATGAGAGATAAATAAACTTCTTTATTATTATGATACAGTTTATGGCTATAGCTTGTTATAATGCACATCCATGGCAGATGCAATTTCTATATGTTCATGAGGGGTACATGGTGGAATTTTGGGATGTAAGTGTGCTCCAAATATTAGTCTCATTCCATGCTACTCCATTATTGTATTGTTAATGACATTCCCAATGTCTGCCTACAGTGTGTTTATTCAGCCATCATGGGACAGGTGTTTGTTGACTGCTTTGTTAAATACTGCCTTCTGTAGTAGTGTATTCACTTTTTTGTTACATCTGATCCTGATAATGCTGAAGAAAACTCCAAATGTTTCTCTTAAAATGTAAGTCATTCAGGATGACATCTTAAGCTCAGGTCAGTGCTGGCATTGTTATTTACATGTGAACCTTCTTCTCTTTTCAATAACTCAGAACCCATCTCTTTTTATCCTGACACAGCAAGTTACATGATGATTCTAAATCGAATGCTCAGCATCACCTCATAACATGCTTATCATATTTCACGCTAAGATTCGATGTGTTATGGTTATATTGTTGCAATTTGATTTGTGGTTATCAAGATTTTGCCCATACTACACTCGAATATGCTTATTATGAAATTTATTGAATATCTGAAAACACTTCCTATTATGCATTATTCATAACATCCACAAGACTTACTTACACCAGCATTATGACCTGAGAAGTGTTTTGGAATAGTGCTAGTTTCATATAGGTGTTGTACAAGTTGGAAACACAGCACTTGGTAACAGAAGTAGCAGGTGAGTGGACACAAATAGATGCTAATACAGTGTGAAAGTAGCAGCATGGCTGTGTATCTTCCTGATTCTGAACTGATGGTGAGGCAATGGGTGCCGACACAGAGGTCGCGAGTTTGATTCCCACCACATCACTTCACTTCCCTTCTTCTATTTTCTTTCCACAAATTAATCTTTTTGAGCACTTTCTCCGTAATCCTAATCTGTGTGAGCATCAGTTTGTGTCTGCTTACTCCCTACTTTTGTTTTATATAATGCGTTCTTTTACTATGCATTTTCAAGGGTATCATTTCACAACGATACTTCATACATCACATAAGTAGGAAATAACAAGAAAAATCCATGTGTTAAGTTTTGTCCAGTCAGTAATCCTTTGCCTGTGACTACAATTTAATTTGTGGGATGTAAGTGAACTGGACGTTGGGAATTGGGAGAATATTTTGTAACATGCGAATTACTGATAACTTTGTCTCTGTAACTGGCTGGTGCACCTTGTATAAATACATAAGTGCAATATTGAACAGAGACACACTATACTTATTTAGACAAATTATATTAATTTGTGAATAAACCACTAACTCACTGAAGACTGGTCAGATTTCGAATGACATGGAATTATTGTACAGTTGTCAAGAACAGTGTATAGTATAAAACATGAGAGAGTTGGACATGTCTGGTAATTGTGCAGGATATCTAGTTACATCTCAACGGGTGCAAGGAGGGTTAGTCCTTGGATGATGCATGGTTGAGGATGTGTATACATTTACATGTTTTGAGTCTTCAGTGAGTTAAAACTGTGATTTCCTTGAAATGAAACAATTTGTTGTATTATTTTTAATGCATTGATTACAAAATGTGACTGCCAAAAAATACTGTAGATTGATCTTAGAAATACAGTTGGACCTGTGGAGGGAAGCCATCGATAATTTCAAGACCATGAGAAATTTGAGTGAGTAAAACTTGAGACAGCTGAGAGGTAAATATTGCTCCTCAAAATTACTCATAAGACCTTCCCAACAAATTTCCCAGATAGCAACTTCTACTGCTTTACAACACCAAAAAAATCTAAAAAAACTCACCTGATCTCCAAATACATGTCGAGTCTAGGGTGATTGCGAAGAAGAGATTTTTATCAATTGCTGAAATCTTGTTTTCAGAGCCTTTAGGTGGGTTCTCCAAGATTAAGAGAGCAAAAGGCATGACACTTGTAAAAAAATTGGAAAAGCTTGATTAATTTTTGCAGAGGAAGACCTCATGTGCAACAGCCTACATGACTAAAATATCATGGACAGATTTCATGTCCTATGTTCAAGTTTTTTTTATTGTGGTCCCTAGAGATACATCATGTTTTTATATATGAAACAAATTAACCCATTTTTAAAACAATTTAACGCCATAGATTCTCAGTCAAAATTTTCATCGATTCATCATTTCATTTATTCACTGACGGTTTGGAGAAAAGACTGCAACACTTGCCAAAAATGGAGATAAAATAACAAAAAAAAAACTGGTAAAAGTAATTTGTTATTACTGACAGCTAGAATCAAGGTTTTATCCCACTATCACCATTATGAGTTTGAAATGGGATCTCAGAATCAAAAGGTTTCAGTGGGCTTCAGTGGGCTTGTGACGTCAGGCAAGACGCATCTATAAACAGCTTGTTTCCAATTCATTGAAATAAGTATGCAAGGGTTTTGAGTACATGTACATGTAATGAAGTTTGTGTTCATGAGGTCATACTATACTTTTCTGGGGTAACAGGAATCATTATTTCACAGTAGTATCAGTGGTTTCCATTCAAATCTGTCGTGATGTTAGAGGGAAACTATTTCCCATTCACATGTCCATTTCCAGGTAATCTTGCCTACTCATTGTAATACTACAGAAAGCTTTACACTATAATATTAAACAGTACATTGGTGCTAGTGTGACTCATGGATAGAATAACACCAAACATTGTGATGTCACCAGAAATATCAACGAGTCCTGCACAAGGACCTCCTCTTATTGTTTTCTGTGGGTTTTATTTTGTTTTGAGCATTGAGAAGGGTCTAATAAAGGAGTTTTTGACTTACACTGTAATGTAAGGTTGAGTGACAGAAATTGGTTGGGTCAAAATATGCTCACTGTGGCTTTTTTTCCATTTTGTGTCCATCTAAAGTGATGTTCATGAAACCAGAAGATAATGAAATTTGACATGTTTCAAGGACAGAGTAAATCCATATTAAAATGTATGATGCTATCTACTAGATACTGTCTGATGCTTTGTCATGTGGTCAAGAATGACTTGCTTCCACAGTATAAATTTATCTGTATGACCAAATGACAGTTTCCTATCACCTTTGCTTGTGTTCTGTCCTTTCCATATTCTTGAAGATCGTTAAGAATTTAGTTTGTATGTGGCTAGGGCTGTTCAACTAAATGATTAGATCATGTCATACAGCAAATTTTTTCTTTGCCCCATGCGGGGGAAAAAAAAAATGCCAAGATATTGGGACCTTTGCATTTCTATTTTTGTTTTGTTTTGAAAAGTAACCTGCCTATGACTGAGGATACTTTAGAGTGAATAGGAATACATTATGCCTCATGATATGTTGTGTCCAGGCTATTTAATTCTTGTACTGCTAAAGGTCTTTGTCTACTCCCCACACCTTCACCCCTAAAGGTATGAAGATGCCAATAGTACCTGGCATTTTGATATGCAATTTTAAATTGCTCTCCAAAGTGCAGAATAGTGCATCATTTGTTACGGTGGGTACTGATCTTAGGAAATCTTTATCTCGAAATATAGTTGTTACTTCACCACCAGATTTCACACAGTTATCTGAGAAACATTAGTGCACAGACTTATTGTGGAGTTTTTGATATTTTTTCCCCAAAATGGAAACCGCTTTCTCTCAAAGAGATGTATTAAAGTAGGACATGCACATCAAAAATAATTTTCCGTTTTTCAATACTTTTTCTCTCAAAAAATGATCTATGGTGCCCACCGAGTAAATTTTGCGAAGAAAGAGCATCGCTCTGTTACCATGCGTGTATGTAATATGTTGCAATAAGGAGTGCTAGCACTGGGTGGCGCGAAAGTAAGGCCTGATTCTTTATCATACGTCTGTCCCCTTCACCCCTTCCCCCACCAGCTTCCTCCTTACGGGTTAGCTCCAGATTATTATTGCTGCTGTAACGGTGGTGATATACTCTTAAAGAAATAGCAACGACGAAGCACTCATAGTGGAAAATGGAAAAATCAAATTTATTTTTTAAAAAATTCCAAGCAAGACAGGAGCGGCTAACGATATAAGGGAAACAACTAATGAAATGACAATCGTGAGCTAGTGCATCCATGATTTGTCTCCCATATAGCACGACCTTAATTTTTCACGATTATGTCCCTATCTTAATTTTTTTACGATTATATCCCTTCCGTTGTAAATTTTTCACCAAATAATTTCTCTCTCTATTTTTCTCCTTTTTATTTTCTGTATGTACGATAGTGTATATTATAAAGGTTAGGAAGGTGATGTATTGGTCGTCAATATTGGGTTAACACAATTAAAGTGGTGATGATAGTGGTGGTGGTAGTGGTAGTGGTAGTGGTGGGGGCGGTGGTGGTGGTGAACGTGCTGCTGCTTATAACTGATGACAGTCAACAGAAACAATGGAATTAAAAAAAAAAAAACTTTAAGCACAACAGGAGCAGCCATGGTCGAAGGGAAGCAACCAATGAAATAACAAGCATAGCTAGTGTATCCACGATTGGCCTCCCATTTATTACGACCGTCATTTTTAACGATTATGTTCCTTTGACCACAAATTTTACACCAATTCCCACCGCACCCCTCTGTCTGCCTGTCTGTCTGTCTCTCTTTTTGTGTGTTTCACTCTCCTTCTCATTCTTTTGATTGTGTTCCTAGGATCACACGGAATTTTGTTTTATCCAAGTCATGGGTAATGGGGTATTAAGTAATTAATATTGTGTGTGTCTGCGCGCAAGTGCGTGCGTACCGGCTTCCGTGTGCATGTGTGGGCGTCTGCACGTATGTGCATGTGCACACGTGTGCGTATTTTATATGTGAGCGCGCGAATGTTTGCACGTTTGCGTACGTGCATGCGGGTCTGTGTGTGAGTGTGTGTGCTCTTGCGTGCGCGTCCGTTTTCCGTATTAAGGAAGGTGTTACTGATAAAGGTTATGATGATGATGATGTGCTGGTTGATGTAACAATAGGTGTTATGGTGGTAATGTGATGACAGTGACGATGGTGGTGGTGGTGATGGTAGTAGTAATCGTAGATGGTGATGGTGGTTGTGGCGTGGTGGTGGTGATACTGTTGCTGCTGCTGTCTCTGATACTGTTGCTGCTGCTGTCTCTGCTGCTGTTGCCATTGCTGATGTAATGGTGGTGATTTTCTCAGAGGGAACCAGTAACGACTATACATTGGTGGTGTCAGTGGGAACAATCCGAAAAAAAAGTCCACACAAGTTTAGCTAGGTGCAGCAAACACTCGAAGGGAAACAACCAGTGAAATGATAATCGTGAATTAGCGCATCCGTGATTTGTCTCCCATTTATTACTACCTTCATTTTTTACCATTTTTTTTTTGACACCTCTCTTTTTCTCTAATTTTTTTTCTCAGTCTCTTTTTCTATCTCTAGGAATGACTAACACATCATCATCATAACCATTATCATTAACATTATCCTAAATACAGAAAACGGACGAGCACGTGAACACACTCCACAAACATAGACACATAGACCCACAAACCCCCACACCCACAGACACACACACACACATAATACACACACACACATTCATAATACACACACACACACACACACACACGTAATACACACACACGACACACACTCACACACACACACACACACACAGGCTCACATACACACAAACGCACACAGAATTGGTGTTTGAGACACCGTCGTCGAGTTAAGACACAACCACCATGTGTACCACCACTATTACCTAACTGCTGTACCATAACTATCACTCTCTTGGTCAGTGTATCAGCAGCAACAAGGCTAGCGACACTATCACTTTCACATCCTGTAACAACATCACTGCTGATCTCGTGAATACACATAAGGTAATGAACAAGAGAATGAAAAAAACAATTTTAAAAAGAAGCGCACATAAGCACACGCGCGAGTACATATATATGCAGGTATGCTTGAACAGACGCACATGCTCGCACACACGCACACACTCGCACGCGCGCACTCATGGGCACGCCTATGCACATGTAGGCCTAAACACACACACACACACACACACACACACACATACACTTACACACAAACGCACACGGATCACACATGCATGCAGGCACACGCAGACACAAGCACAAATAAAGTGGTTGAGGAAGTCGGTCCTATTACCTATTGTTTGGCAACAACGAAATTCCGTGTGATCCTTAGGACATAATCTTAAAAATCGGAGAGAGAGAGAGAGAGAGAGAGAGAGAAAGAAAGAGATAGTGGGCAATGAATTAGTGCAAAAGAGAGATAGAGAGAAAGAGAAAGAGAGAGAGTGAAGAGAGGGAGAAGAGGGAAAGAACGAGGAAGAGAGAGAAGGGAGAGAAAAAGAAAGAGAAAAACAGAGAGAATGAGAAAGAGATACAGTCACAGAAAGAGAGAGGAAGAGAGAAAGAGTGATTAAGTGTGTGTGTGTGTGTGTCTGTCTGTCTGTCTGTCTGAGAGAGAGAGAGAGAGAGCAGATGAAGCGTTGCAAAATTTATGGTCCGAAGGACATAGTCGTGAAATTTATAGACAGAAATGGATGGGAGACAATTCCTGGGTGTACTAGCTTACGATTTTCTTTTCACTGGTTGTTTCTCTTTGACCGTTGAAGGCCTTTGACACCTATTGTTTTTTCTTCTTTTGGCCCTATTAACATTTTGCGTAATTCTAAATACAGTCGAGTCCATGTATGTCGAAACCGGATACGTCCAATTATTTATTAGTCGAAATAAACAGAAATAATAGTTTTTTTTCCTTCTTTGCGTCTATTAATTATCCTTGCATAAGACGAANTGAAGAGAGGGAGAAGAGGGAAAGAATGAGGAAGAGAGAGAAGGGAGAGAAAAAGAAAGAGAAAAACAGAGAGAATGAGAAAGAGATACAGTCACAGAAAGAGAGAGGAAGAGAGAAAGAGTGATTAAGTGTGTGTGTGTGTGTGTGTGTCTGTCTGTCTGTCTGAGAGAGAGAGAGAGCAGATGAAGCGTTGCAAAATTTATGGTCCGAAGGACATAGTCGTGAAATTTATAGACAGAAATGGATGGGAGACAATTCCTGGGTGTACTAGCTTACGATTTTCTTTTCCCTGGTTGTTTCTCTTCGACCGTTGAAGGCCTTTGACACCTATTGTTTTTTCTTCTTTTGGCCCTATTAACATTTTGCGTAATTCTAAATATACCACTGTGATTTGGGGAAATTTCTTCCATGGAGGTTAAAGTGCTTCTTTTGCCCGATCTTTTAGCGGGAAGAAAAAGGGGGGTCAACGCCTAAAATTTTTCACAAATGTCTTTTGAAAAAGATCACCTCAAATTCTGATTTGGTCCCCAATTTTTCATTTGGCTGGTTTTGACCGCGTGCGAATACATAGGTCTACACATTTTATTTTTTTATCTAGAAGGCTCAAATTGTACCTGAAACTTTAAAATTGGATGCTTTACTTAGATCACAGGTCATTTTACAATTCTACACCCTAACACTGTCTGGCAAGGCCCCCTAAAAGGGGGATTTTATATATTAGCGGATTAATTGGCTTGTACACTATGAGTGATTTGCCCTTCTAATAGGTGTCACAAACCTGAAGTAGGGCACACACATCAAAAATAATTTTCCGTTTTTCCATACTTTTTCTCTCTAAAAATTATATATGGTGCCCATCGAGTCAATTTTACGAAGAAAGAGCATCGTTCTGTTACCGTGCGCATAATGTAATATGAAGCAATAAGGAGAGCTAGAGTTACCGGGTTTGGCCCTTACATCCAGAATTATTCCCTTTCTCCGATCAGCAGAAGCCTGTGGCAAAAACGCTGACGTCACTTACGTTCCAGCAGCTACAGACACATTTACCTGAAAATTTATCATTCAGCTTTTAATAAAGGTTCTGTTATTCCAAGTTCAAACGTAAAGTTTGACAGCGTAAGCCAGAAAAAGTATTCTACATTTTTATTGCCTCAGCATGATTTTGTTTGGCATATCTACTGTTCACAGAGGAATTAAAACATTCATACCAACATGTTATCACCTGTCCGCAGAGCACTGGCTAGACAGCTTGGCCATGTGGCAAGAACGTATCTGACGTATGCTTATGGCCGCCACGCGCGCAGTGGTTGTAATAATTCGGACTTTGGATAATGTAACCCTATGGGTTGTCTCGAGCCAGCAAAGGCATTATATCCTTATGAAAGACACTTGAAAAACTGTTTTAACTGGAATGTCACAAATATATTTACCCATATATGGACATAGGCACGCACATACATACGACACTAACAAAGAATAAAATCAAATCAAAACACTTCTTCCCCTGGATTTATTAAAATTTTTCATGTCTTGCATTGCAGTAGCACTGAAAGCTTCATTTTCAAGTGACCCAAGCCTAATATTATCTGTTGCTGTTCACGACAATTTATTTTAAAGATTTCTTCATGCCGTGGTAATGTGCTTCTTTTATTTAACTTTTCATTAAGTAGCACATCTTGAAATTGATTTCAACCGTGATCTGCTTCTGATTTTATGTCTGTAAATATTTGATAGATCCTTTGGTAAAAACATCAAACTTGGACATACCAGAAGTCTTACAGTCCTGCTGCATTGCCCAATAATGAAAAGCAATGGAACCAAAGTATAAAATATGAAAATCATAGCACTGTACATAAAATTCTACAAAACATAAATGTAAAGTCTTAAGTCCATGTGCTCAATATGTGTAGTACAGAATTAACATCAGAATAAATTACAGCACACACCAAGAATATAATCCTGTGCAGTTTTACATTTAACCACTCTTGCCAGATTAATCCAAAGTGAAGCTTTAATGTAAGCCTTGTCTTTTTCTGTAATGTGTGAAGGAAAAGATATATCAAATTCAAAGTAATGTGTTGTTTCAGAACACATTCCCGTGGACTCTGTGACCAAAACAAGGAATTTACAAGGAGAACGGTGTAATAGGTTTACAAACAGATTCTCTTCATGACTTCTACAAGTCCGATTTTCCCATCTTTGTTAACATAAACCTTGTTACATTGTTCAAGCAAGTATTTTTCTTATGAAATTTACTAAGAGAGCACAAGCTGGTGAACTCAGAGATGTTTCAGCAGAGAGTAGTTTAACTGTGAGTGTCTTTCTACTTTTTTTTCAAGACTGATGAGTATCTAGCCATGAAATGGCAAAAGAAAGAAGTCCAAAAGACGAACTTTTAGGCAATTAATAAGTCATGGTAAATATGGCACAGCATCAAACTTGCTTCCTTACCGTCATGCAGATAACAGGCTTCAAAGGCCAGTTTTGCAGAAATGAACCAAAATTGTAGATAGGACTTATTCCACTGATTCAATATGTAGACCAAACTCTGTACTGACAAAAAGTGGACTTTTTTCCTTTTGTCATTTTAAAGCAGTATGGCTCCCAGAGGTTTCTGAAGGTAATACATTTAACTTTAATAATGCAAAATGAGTGAAATATTAATACAAATGAATTTCAGGTTCAGGTAGCTCAAAAGCAGCCACTGTGTTATCCATCCATATGACAAACCCATCAAAGAATTCTATTTCAACAGCTGCCGGAAAGATCTAGTGTCTGGTGGCTGCTGTTGCATTATCAATGAAACAAATTATGGATATACTGTATATATTATATGTGATTGCCAATTTGTAAAACAGCCCATTTCATGAACTGGGCAGTTTAATTTCTCAGTTCATGAAATGAGCTGTTTCACAAACTGCACATAACATACATAGACATTACCACACAATCACCATATAAGACCTTAAGAAAAAAAAAAAGGAAAAAAAGAACATGACATAACTTCCCTGACTGTTAACATCTTGTTAGATCATTGGTTGAAATATCACACCTTGAAGTATAAACCAACAGAAGAACAACTAGCATCAGGGGTAAACACTGTGACCATGAAACGCAACAAAGGATGTTTCCAAGGCAACTTCATTCATGAAATACCCATTATAGTAAATGTAGACAAAAAATGATATATATTCATGGATGCCACCCACCTTCTGTGAAATTCTCTGCACTTTTGGCTGCATCATGTGGATTACATCAAATTGTTGAATATCTTGACTCATGTGCATAAGCACAAAAGTTTATTACCTAGAAAGAGAATGCCTGTGGCAAATGATTATGATCAACAAGAAAGAGACAAATAAGGCTGGAAAATTCTTTAAATTATCTTTTTTCTAACTATGCAATTTCCTGGACTGATATCAGATCTCTCTAATTTCAGAAAATTCTCTGAAGAGTGGCATCTCTGATGAGGAACTGCACAAAGGGACTTTCAGACAAAATATCTTGATGCCAAAATTTCAAGCATATTTCAGAGATACATCCAAAGGAACACACAAAGCAAAATTTAATTAATCTGTAATTGCAAAATTTCCACCAATCTGAAATTACAAACGTTATTATCTTTAGTATTATAAAACTATCTCATTTTGATAGATCTTGAAATGCAGATCACTGTGTGGTGTTGTGACATCCCATTAATTTATGCCCATCATCTCCAAACATGTCTAAAACAAATGTCCTCACCTCTTGTCTAACACTGTGTTGGATTAGAAGCACCAGACATACCAACTAAATAATAGCTTCACTAATGGACCCTCAAAGTCACAAATGTTTAACAACCTTAGGAAGGCAACTTACTAGAAAATAATGGTTGCTCGGAAAAAAAAAAAAAATCTTGAGAGAAAAAAAAAGTGTCATGATTGATCCATCTTTTACATTCTCTCAAGTTTTTTTCTGTTTTTTTTTTTTTTTTTAAAGTTAGGACTGACATTTTCTTAGTGACTTTAAAATATTATTTTCATCTGATTTATCATGTCCTTCTTGCAGCATTCCGAAACAGTAATACTCATAAAATCTGAGGTGGTTGGCAGGCCAATATGGGCACTTCTCAATAAATGCTCATATTTGGAGACGAAGGCATCAAAGATGTAAAGTATCATTTCATGACCTCAAACAGAGATCACCTGACAGCGAGGGCGATTACTCTGTTGATACTGACTACTAGATGACTAATACTTCCTATACCAGACACATCATTTGGTCTATCTCTGAAACAGGCTTAAAGCAGCACAACACAAATAATTTGTGTGGAGTTTCCTCCTGACAATGGAAAACATGTTTAGTGTGAGCAGAATATACTACATATAATTATATGGCTTGTAAGAGTAACTAAGCTGTGCAGTAATTGTAGGCAATCAACAGAGAAGTTCACAGATATGGTTGTAATAATTACACGAATAAAGGCTGAAGGTAAATGAAGTCAGGGCAGACATTGAAACCTACCCTACCTATAAGTAAAAGTATGAAGTTCTTGTTGGGCTGTTTTTATTCATGCAACTAAAGAAGATACTAGCTCCATGCTTCTGATCAAGATTTATGATGCAGCCTGCACAAATAATTAACTCCATAATTAAAACAAACTGTATACTATCATCTTCTTGAGCGATGTGTCTTTCTTTAACCCATGAAACACTGATAGCAGGATCTAAAGGTATGTTTGATGAAACACCTGTATTTGTACCACCTGCGATCAAAGCTGTATGTTTCATAAATAATTTTTTTCATTAGTTAGTACTCTTCTACAGTCTTAACAAACACGATCTTGGACATCATAAACCATGGTGCATTTATGTTCTGAGCAACTGATATGAGAATACAAGCCATTCAAGATCACTTATTATCTCTGATGTCAAACAAAAAAAAAATGCACTTCAGTATCTACAATGTCTTCAGTCAGTATTATGACAGAGTACCTTTACATTCAAATTTTCATGTGCGACATTGTAAAGGTTCATGATGAAAACTCATGAGGGCTACTTCAAAATTTACTCTGCTCTTTAAAGGTTACTCTCTTTATTCTTAATATTAGTTTAAAATGTGATCTCCAACTTCTTCTAAATTAATTAGTTAATTACAGAGAAACTATGTTTCTGCTGGGAGAGGACAAATGTCTCATTGTATTTTAAAATGAAGTCTCTGGAATTTTTAATTTATGAGTGTAATGTGTATATACCCATATTAACTCCTATTAAATAACACATAAATTGGCTACGTTTTGTGTTGCATAACACTAATGCATTCTAGTTCTTCTCTTTTGTGCCATGGAACCAACATGTGTATATGTCAACAGGGCAGACATCTTTCACAAAGAGTATGTCAGGACATCCACAAAATACACTAACTGCTGTAAAGTGGGCAAAGAAAAATTTAATTGTCCAGAGCTGTGTTGCATTTTAAATAAAGAGATGATTTTTTTTTCCCTCTCAAAGCATAAGATTGTATATTTATGGACACTCACAGAGCAAAGAAGAAACGGTCATCCAACATGCATCAGACTAATGAGCAAACAGAAAACATGAAAGCCAAAACTTAACTTGTTGCATAGATAGCTACTAGTGCAGTCATCAAGAAACTGGTGTAGAGCATAAACACAAAAAGGCAGGAAGAAAAATCTGATGTACATGATAGTGATTTCGATAAATTTAAAACACCCACAGTAAAAATCTGAAATACCTATGTAAATGCCAGCAATGAGGTCTTGAGAGTTCTTCAAATGTACTTTATATCACACGACAAAACACCACAAAGTTGATTTTAAACATTTTAGAGAAGGAAAAAAAATATACCTCCAAGCCTGAATAACGAGGTCTGCCTACTAGTAGGGAAAGGAGAAATGTGCAGAATAACACTTCTAAAGAACAAGGTTTCATTAGGCGGATTTGGGGTCAGCCTAATGCAAATTTCTAATCAAATCATCAAGAAGACACATATGAAAGCATATATCCAAGAGCAAAAGTATACCGGTAAGAAAATTTGAAGTATTTGAGACGTGTAGTTTGGAAATAAATCAGTTTTTACTTCTGTAAAAACCTATAAAAAACCTGGTAAGTCAAATGCCTTTAATGCATAATAAAACCTGCTAAATAATTAGGAGGTTTGATCTGCATGTTTTGTGGACATGACTGACTGAAAGATTTGTAGCCTAAAATGTTTTAATCAACCTTCATGCTTACAAATGGAGTTTGAGTCAAATATTTTGAGAAGGCAATGAAAAGGGGTCTAAATAATAGATCTCCCTTGATAAAAATGGTCAAAGCTCAAAATCTACTTTGTGAGGTTTTATCATCTAGACAATGATATTCCCAATGTTAAAACACATAATGTACCAGAATGGGTAAAGAACAGTTTACTCAGTTCAATGAGTACACAGGGATCATAATTATGGCTAGAAAAACATAGAGCAATATTCATGGCCGGATCTGATCATATTAGATTCAAACACAGAAAAGACACTCGGGTGTAAACATTACTGCCAAAGATCCTCTTCATATGGCCTCCTCCAGTGTTCATCTGGTATGCAGCCCCCACGACAGGGAAATATGCAACACACTTTTTATCTCTGCTATTGTTAGAGTCTGATTTACAAGTCTGGCCATCTTACTCCATGATGCGCGTACAGCAGCATGACAATAAATTTCAGGGGACCAGCTGAGAATTTCAAATTTGTGAGGTATTTCATTTCATCAATTAATTTCAAGATTCTTTTTTTCTTTATCGATCTAGCACTATGTAGGCCCTTTGGATCAATGCCATGAAATAAATTTTACTGGTTTATCCAGCCGGTGTTGTAGACCATAAGGAGTATTCATTATATCAGGTCCTAGGAGGAGAAGAGTGGCTCTGATGTCACTGTGACTTTAGTCCTTCATTAAAAGGTGCCCAGCTGTCTTATAGGGACAGGAGCACAATTGCCACACTGGGAGATGTTGAGGCTGTATCCTACTTAGGTGCTTATTGTGAGGAATACGTTGCATTCTCAGGTGGAAGCTGGTGACGTGGTCCCTCCTAGGCAGTTAATGCCATCATTTTCTCTTGAGGATTAACTTGAAATGAAAGTTATAAACATGGGACCGGAATATCACAAATGAGCAAGTGAGAAATTCATGTACATGGGATTCGAGGTCATGGGATTCCACTGTAATTTCCACTGTCTAAATTTACAAGAAAGTGCCTTAAAATTTTGACCTGATTTCATTTTCTGGCATCAAAACTACTGGAAATTTTGTGTCTCTCTGAGCCTAAAATCACATTATGCTGAGATAAAATTTAATTTCAAATTAAAAGTTTACAGAGGTGTCTCTTCCTAAAACTGTGAGTTAGTGCAACTACATGCAAGGACGATACTGAATGAAAACGGAATGCTGGGAAATCTTTAAGGCAGAATGCCTCATGACATTTAAATGCACTCAAATAATGGTTCACACAGTACTATTTCAATCATCTCTCTTCTTGTGGTAATGATATTAGAGTATGCAACTAAAAACATTAATGAAGTCATTCTCTGTTTAAGCATTTAGCAAAACTGTAAATGTCTCTATCAACCACTCACCATAACAACATGCACAGTCTTGTAAATTTTCATATGAAGTCTTCATACAATAATACAATGACATCATGTGTAAGAATTACCCCAACAAGTCATAAATGCATCTTGACTCGATGATGACAGAATGAGAATGGAACACCAAGACATGTATTAAGGCTTTTAACTCTTGTTTGTCTGTCCATTCATAAATAAACCTGAAGGTAATGGAATCTATCCACTATTTTTTCTTTAAAATTGCAAAAGCCAATCAAATTAACTGACATTAAGTTACTGCTTTACTGAAACTGCATTCTTAATGCCAAACGTAGGAAATGTCTCAGCCAATAATAACCAATTTTTTGACTGCAACAGCCTATCAAGTTCTTCAAAATTAAATAACTGTCTCATGGAATTGTGTTCCCACTTCTTCGGTTGTTTATGTGTTACCTTGAAGAGTAAAATATTCTTAAGCAGTGGATTATGGACGTGTAATTCTTGCCTAGATCTAGTGGCATTGTTTTGCCTCTCTTGTCTAGATCTGTTCCCATTGGTCTGTCATTTTTGCCTGGATCTAGCAGCACTGACTGGCCATTTTTGCATACATCTGGTAGCACTGTTTGGCATTTTGCCTAAATATACAGCAGAAAGTTCTCATCAAAGAAACAACAGGTATCTCTGAATTGACATGATGCATACAGTATTAAAACAAACAAGATAACAAACAAAATCTAGCTAAAACACCCATGTCAAAGGATGCAACTGCATAACAAAATGAATTTGGACCCTACATAATAATGTGCTATTTCACAACCATCATTTGAAGGGAGTGGGAACATTGAAAACAGGAATCAAAACTTCCATGGCTCCGATGGTCAGAGCATGAGTTCAAGTCTTCCATAAATAAGGTGGTTATTCATACACACTCAGTGCTTAATTTCCAGACTCCCTCGTTTCTTGACTGATAATATGAAATGGTCTTCTGAAATTCAAAACTGTTAGGTTCTTCTGTATTTGTTAGTTATTTGAATAAAAAGGGGTGGGGATCAGCTGGATTTAATCAAAGATTATAAAGTGGTTTACAGTCTTTGATTTAACCCACTGGATGTGGCCTGTTATTTCTGTTCTCACTACCTTTAAATGTCATTCAAGTCTTCACCAAATCCCTAATGTTAATAATACCCACACTCAGAATATCAATATACAAATTAATATTCATTCTAAAAACTAAAAAAATGAAAGTCATCCCTACATCATATCCCAATCTCCAGATGACCCATTATGAAGTGATGGTCCCCCTTCTGATCACAGCAAACTGATCCTGGCAAAAATTTGCTCCAGGGGACAAAGACCAAGTGGTATAAATGCACTATGGCGTAGTGCTCAGAGCTGCTAGCAAACGCAAGGAAGAAGAAGAGTCTTAACAAGGAATGTTGCAAGAACTGTGGCTATTTTCAGTATGTCTTACAGCTACAAATACAAAACTTCATATATTTCCAATGACGAACAGGAAGAGAGCTGACATTACTTACTTGATACCCATTAAGCAGCATTTTACATGTCATTATGGAAGTTTTCCACAAATGGATTTACATAAATGTCCAAAATAAAAATTATCTAGTTACTGCACCTTTCATTTAACTGCATCTTTCCAGCAAAGTTGCAGTTAAGTGAGACTGACTGTACTTTTATTTCAAGACTAATAACCTTTACCCCTGACAACTAAAATTCTCACTGTGTTTCCAACTGTCACGACATGGAATATAGTAACCACACCCATAGCCTTTCAAGAAAAACAATTAAGATCCCACATACATCTGTTTATGTGACATATACATGTACATAACAGTAACATTTTACAAATTTTAGCAAAGGCAAAGTTATCTAACAAATCACGGAACAGGTCAACTGATGGCAGATTTGCTTGTTCTGTCGATAACTTCTGCATTGTTACGATACAGAAATACCTGGGGATGGCAAAATAAAGATAAAAAATTATGAAATACATGTACACACTGGATATGAAATACATGTACACACTGGATAATACTAAGGATACATTTCTGACATGTAAGAATACACTTAACCCCTTGACTGCTCTTTTGATGTATGCTGTACGTCATGAAATTTGTGACAGTCCAGGGCGCTGTTGACTTTCGCCATACGTCATGCTGAATCACTGTTTTGTTTTGCTTATATCTGGACACAATCACAGTTTTGAACAATGAGATTTTGTTCCTCTGAAAGCCAGTTGTTTCTGTTTTTAGGGAATGATGACACGAGGGGGAAATGCTTGTAGTATGGCAGCAAAGGGGTTAAGTGAGAACACAGATGTGAACTGCCAATTTATTTGCTCCAGATAGGTGCTGCTAATAAACTGTTACAAAGGAATCAAGCACAGAAAAGTCTCCTTTCATTATTCTACATCTGGTCAGACTAAAAACCTGCTCACTGCAGATCCAAAGCTTGAACTTCAAATACTAGGCTGCAAGGTTTCAGTTTAATGAACCCCAACCACTTTTTATCTAATACAATTGTACAATCTTACTCAGCCTCATAATCTAATTAACTCCATAATGACTCTGTGTTAACCCTTTCTTCACCAGCACAGGTGTTCTTTGCTTCATTGTACATCGAGGGTAAGGAAGCAAACTATCGTATCTCTAGATACGGCCATGTTTAGATACAATAGTTTGCTTCCCTACCCGCGACATGTCATATCAAGAGACACAACTCAGTCAAAATCAATGTAGATGTCGAAAAAAAAAGTTTTTTTTTATGATGTATGTGGACAATATAATAAAACTAAGGGAGGGCAATGACAGGCGATTTAGTTAGTTAAGACTAATTTCGAAATGAGACAGCTCTTCTCTAGAATACTCAACAGATCAGCAAGATCAGGTGATGTTCTGGCATCAAAACAAATACTCACCTGGACAAATATTGAAATATCTATGGAAACTTGCAACATGCCACAGATCCAGAATTGAGCAGGGGCCTCCCGCAGGATGAAATAAACTGTTTTGAAGATATCACCACAGGTCCAGAAACCCACCATCTTTTTGCTGAAGGAAGAGAGACACAGCAAAATTATAAGTGACATGGGATGAGGGGCTTGTGTGCGACGCTGTAACTCTGTTTAACTGTAACTCCCTAAAGCGTAGGAAAATGTTCCTCACAAGCAAAGGGTATCTGCATATAGCTGTCTTACACCAGCCCTAAAAAATTAATATCTTGATAGTAAGGTAAATTTCCACAATCAGGGAAGCTAATCAGGATCTCTAAAATTTCTCCAGTATCACACAAATGATATCATTTTATTTCAGGAGCAATTTATATTTGATGCATAATTATTGTTAAGAAGTAAATTTGCAAGGGCATAAATATGTACCAGAATGAGAGTATCGTAGACAAGCAGCCCTGAAAGACCAAAATGAAATTAATAAACATGAAATTTATTTTAGATTAAGATTTTTCTATTCTGTTTATTTCTCTGAAAGATGTCAAATGGCCTCTGAAAGACATTCCTTTGATTTTTAAAATATTCTCTAAAGATTAAAATCTCTGCATATCTGTTTCCTCACTGATCTCATATCTATAAACCCATCTGTCTACTCTAAATTGTCCACTATAATAAACTTGTGCTGAATACAACTTGATATGCTGTTTTCAACAGCTCACCATCCATGAATTATCACTCACTGCAGACATGCCTCTGAATAGTTGCTACTGGGCGATGTCTAGTACCACTGCAAAGTACAGTATACAATTTTACTTTAGAAGTTCAGATAGTGATGGAACAACCATGTTATAT
Source organism: Ellobium chinense (assembly GCA_033807755.1). Lineage (NCBI taxonomy): Eukaryota > Metazoa > Mollusca > Gastropoda > Ellobiida > Ellobiidae > Ellobium > Ellobium chinense. Next base: position 962,710 of record JAWQUT010000157.1, read on the forward strand.
CCACAAACCTCATGCCCGCTGTTGATTTTTTCTGGAAATTTCTGAGGAACTGTGGGGCTCCTAACATTGCCTCAGTGAAGACTGCCATGAAGCCAAGGAGTTCAATGTAAATGACACTGTTGATCAGTAGGTACGTGATGAAACCAAGGGTCATGGTGAAAAGGGTGACAAACTCTAGGTAGCTGAGAAAATCTGTCCAGCGCCAGAAGTAGGCAGGATCAAAGTCTGGGGAAGTAAAACGAGAGACACTTAGAAAGTACTACCAAAGTCTACAGCGAATATAAAAGAGCTTTGCAGGTCCGATGACCACACCCAGAAGGTTCTGCGAAACTCTGATCATGGGTAAATTCTGCTCAAGTAATCTTGCATGTGCAGTTTTAAACGTTGACTTGACCCGTAACAATAAATGGATGGATGGATGGATGGATGGATGGATGGATGGATGGATGGACTGGTGAATGAATGAATGAATGAATGAATGAATGAATGAATGAATGAATGAATGAATGAAAATAAGAAATTATTTTGGGGTTGTTTGGAAGTCTCTGAATAGGGCAGTCACTCTCTAGAGGGACTAAGAAAACAGCCAAATAACCAACTGACCAATTTGAACTTGCTTTCTGTCTCTAATTACTGCCTATTCTCTGCGTAAGCCTGACTAACAGTTTGCTACAAACATAAGATGTGTGCATAAGATACATCCAAAATGTTCAGGAATTATTCAATGCTATGAAGAATCAAAGATTTTCAATGCTATGAAGAATCAAAGATTTTCAATGATAATGAATCATTACTGAAAGGACCAATAATCTGAATTGCAGTCATGAACCAAGCATCACCTCAAATTCAACTGGAACTGGCTCTAAAACCTTAAGTGCTCCATATGGGTGCATATCACAAAAGCATCTCCATGTAGAATTACTTGTCATTGATATTTCTTCCACTTTTCAAATAATATAAATATTAACTGTCCGAATCCAAAAAACTGATTATTCGATCTGGTCTTAAAAGTACATACCCTCAGAAACTGAAACATCAGGTCGATACGTTCTATGTGATTTCCTTCCTCAGTGCATGGCTTTAACCACAGGGAAAGGGGATTTACAGGATAGGGGAGTTAAGGTTCTAGATCTAAGGGTTAAGTGTGCAAATGACTTTCCTCAGGATTTTCACAGCCATTATATATCTCTTACTCTACTACTGTCTCATGAGCACTTCTCCATCACCCCTTTCCCCTCCCCAATAACAATCCAATATTTTATCATGACTGTGTATGACTATATTTATCTGATATTTTAAAGAAATATTAACTGAAGGGGATGTAATAGATATCTAAATGTGAAAAGGAAAAAGGTTGAAGGGGACATCACATCTCAAGCATACGATAAAGATAAAACTAAGCGTTTACATTTTACTCAGCAGGACAGGATACACTGCTGCAGGGCACAAGACCACATTCTCAAATCCTTCATTTCTCTTAACAGAGCTACATGTATTGACTTGATGCTTACCCTTGTATCTGGTGGAAAATTTGCACTGCGCATGTAACCCTTAAATCCCTGTATAGGTTCCGTAATATGTTTAAATATCTGAATTCTCATGAATGAAGGAAATTTATGAGCTCAAAAGCTGTCGTCCACTTCTCTACTTCATTATAATCCTCTACTTCTTGAGTCACTTTTTCTTTAACGTGAGTTACTTTTTCTTTAACGTGAGTCACTTTTTCTTTGACAACTCTGTTAAATCATATAAAGTACCACTTTGTAACTGCGGATAATTTTGAATTTTCTAAACAACTGTTCCAATTAGATATTCTTGTCTCAGATTAGAGAAAATTGCTGGACCTCCAATTATAAACCTTAAAAAACAGGTACTGGAGACTTCAAGCCTTGTATCAGTGTGTTTGGCACAGAACAGCCTTGTTTCTGTTAGCCTGAGAAAAGGTGCAGGTTTCACCTGCAGATATTTTGCCAAAAAGTGATCTGCTCTGTGACACCAATTGCTTGTGACTAAGGTATAACTGAACTTTAAAAGTGATATACAAAAATACCATCTTGCAGTCGAGGGGAATAAAGGCAAAAAGCAGGATGGCTTTTGCATGGTAGTGGACTGATAGGAACTCTTAAATGTTTAAATGTGAAAGCCAATCAATGCACTAAAATATGCAGTTTTATACAGCATGAGGTCTGCTGTTGGGTGGAATTCAACATATGTAAGCACTCTGTTCTACAGAAAATTTAAAATTCAAATTATTATTTCAACTGCAACCAAACAAACTATGGGCAATCCCACATTTGTACATGAAAAATATACCATGAAAAATAAAAAATACTAAATAACCTGACAGAAACACAAAGGTAAAATTAAATATGACAAATAAGGTTGACCTTCAGACAAAGTTAGCATACAAAATTATTAGATACAAGCCACCAATAGAAAATATGAACACCCAATATTTAGCAATCATACTGTGTCATTTCTCTGTATTCACCTAATATATAAATCATGCTGACCAGCTGAATGCCTTTCTCCAACCAGTGATATTAGTTGAGATAACAAGTGACACCCACTGAAACTGGTGGATAACTAGATAGACTGGTGAGCTCAAAGCCCATAAACAGATGGCCGAGTGCATATAATGGCAGCAGCCAATGGCAAAATTTTCAGTCACTATGATAAAAAAAAAGTCTCAATTCAGTATGGAAGTTAGTGTATCATTTTCTCTAGTCTTGTTGCTTGTCAAAATCCCATTTTTCTCCAGTCTTGCTTTTTGGATTTCCATAAATTTTCTGCATTCTGCCATCCCTGATATATGTGAACAGATGGTGGTTAGGTACCCAGAAACTGATCAGCCAGACAAATGGATAGATTTTGAGACAGATGGACAGTAGGAAAGGACTAAAGTTTTCGATAAACAGACTGATAGATGGAAGTGGCACGTAAGAAACATCACTAACAAACTGAAAGCAACAGACAAGGAAGCAGTGCAAAACTGACTGATGCCTGTGGAACAAAGACTATGGATCCACTTGTTATTTAGAGGAGCAAAGCCAAGAAAATTAAATTTTACACGTACCTTAGATATATGATATAAGGTTATTTCTTTATACTGGAACATCACTATGCAATCATACATATCATTTCTCACGTTTTCTTCTCCCCATTTTTTTTCTTCTCTATTCAGTCAATCAGTCTTTGACAAACCAGATCTAAATCGTTTGCTCTTCTGCTTATTCTGTTCATCCATTAATTTATCCATCCATTCACTCGGCTTTATTCTTCATTTTATATTCTAATAAATTACAGTACTAAAAGGGGTTCACATAGAGACTGAGCCCCCTTCCCCCCCCCCCCCCCCCAAAAAAAAACAANCAAAAAAAAAGGAAGGGGGGAGGGAGGAGGAAATAAAGTTTTCCTACCATCTGCCAAATCAAAAACTTACTTGTAGGCCTACAAACCAAGCAGACTATTCTGTTAAAAGCGAAAGACACATTTGCCAGACTCCATTTATGCCAGTAATTTGACTGCACCAAAATATTTGCAAAATAATGGCGTACACATCTGTGGCTGCAGTTGTTCAACATGGCTCAACAATTTGACACATTTTCTTTTCCAACAAAGACTTTAGAATTTCAGAGCCAGAAATTGGGATTTTTTGCCTATTTATAGCCAATCCATGCATTCTTCTTGTCCCACAGTGGTGTCTTTTCATAAACTCAATCTGATTTGCAAGCATGTGCGAAAAGTTTCATTCACTACACTAACATAGAGGGCAAGTTATGTGAGAAATCTACCTGCAGTGTCAAAAAACTGCTAACTTTGCTGCATTCTTGATTCCATACCTGCCACTACATGCACATTTTAACATTTTCTACTCAGTTTAACCTTCATAATCACATAGTTAATCTCTCAATGTTTCCCACAAAAACTGTCATATCAAAAACAAAATACAAAATGTACAAAATCAATGTGAACCCACAAGTTAGCATCTGTCTGGTTTGTCAAGAAATAGTTGATTCTGGGTTAAAATCTAACACCAAAAACAAACCATGACAAAAACCTTAATTTGAAAATTTTCTAGAAAATAATTATACATCTGTACAACTGTGCTGTGAGGTGACCTTTGGTCATGTGACAATGAAGTGACATTTGGTCATGTGACAATATACTGTACATACTGAATAATTCTGTGAGTATAACATGTATCATGAAAGTGAGTTCACATGCCTGCATATATCTACATTATCAATAATAGATGCGGGCATGCAGTGAGCCAGCTGAGATATTGGAGAACAGAGCCTTACTCATTACTGGATAGTAAAAATACAATTCTAAAACTGCGCTGTTTCGTTATTTGAGGATTAGCTGACATAAAATTCATAGTTTTATGGCTACCTCCAAGTCCAATGAGACTATCATCAGACAAATGGCAGAACCTCTATTGCTGTAAGTGAAAAGCAAAAAAAAAAAAACAAAAACACAAGAAGTTTTCAAAGAGATGCCTAATCAAAAGTGTGTCATCACTCTTAAAATTTTAATACTTAAAGAACTGGGAAATGGTTGGATCATTACTCTCATGATTGTGTCCTTCTGTTGTTGTTGTTTTTTTTTCATTAAACAGTGAAATGCACAATTTGAACGGTTTCTAAACCCAAAATTTACACAGCTGTTTAACATTCTTGATTTGGACTATAACAGCTATTGTCATCAAACAAATTAAAATGATACATGCCACTTAAAGTAGTCCATTCTCACTGTGTGCTCTCATCAGTATTCATCATTACCAAATTTCAACATCGGTAAGTTTCCTGGTTCCATTATTATTCAGACTACATCTCCTAGGATCTGAGTTGAATTTATATGCAGGTTTTGAACCTTTGCATCTGAAAAATGCTAAAGAAAGAAAACACACCTGAGGGCATGACAATCCAAATGCTTGTTCTACAGATGCAAAGACTGTCTAGCATTAGGCAAGATAGCCAAATTACTAAAAATATAATAGACACTGATTTGTCAAAATGCACTGTACAGTTACATGTAGATGTTAGTCAAAATACAACAAATGATTCCATACATCATGATCTGTTACAACATTCCCAAATATTAGCTACATGGGAATAAAAATACTGCATGCAATCCAATGTTACTGGCTTTTGAATTCTTAAACTGGACTATGGATCTACTTTAAGAATGATTGGGGCCCCAAGTTAAGAAGCTGAAAATAACCACAGTGTTGATTTGCAGTCCAAACAAAAACTTTTGAAAAAAGGTACTACAGTCTGTTAGCCAGACAACTAGGCTAGACTATTAAACAGAAAAAAATTCTGGACCCAGGCTCAAGAATACCTTTCAAGCAGTAGCACGCATGAACTACAAGTTCAGCTCAGAGGCACTGCACACATGAACTACAAGTTCAGTTCAGCTCAGAGGCAGTGCACGCATGAACTACAAGTTCAGCTCAGAGGCGGTGCACATATGAACTACCAATTCAGCTCAGAGGCAGTGCACATGTAAACTACCAATTCAGCTCAGAGGCAGTGCATCAGTGGCCTTTTGTTCTAACAAAAATCAACAGTGTCAGATTGTTCACTTTGTTTAAACTACAAATATCTGGAGGTTAAATCTGCAAGATTTGTCGTTAATTTGATTAATGTTGGGGTTTGGTTTTTTTTTGGCATTTTGTAAGCATTCGACAACCTGATTTCTGTTCACCTGCATTACTCTGCAGAACTGTTACGCTTGGCGCACTGCAGACCAACATGTTCTAATGATTGATTCTGCTGGTGGCAGCGCATAAATGAATATTCCAGTGTGTGTGAGCTCTGATCTTGAGAATCAAATAATTACTAGTACCCACCAAAGTTCACTTAATTAAAGACAGTCAGCAGCTAGATTGCGATTGTAGTTTTTCACACTTTTTTCATCTGTAAAAAATGTGGACAAGTTGCTCTGACTTTGGTTTCCTGACTGTATTTAAAAGTTAAATCAGACTGCTACATCAAATATAGCTAGAATGATTATGGAGATACACTGTCATTTCCCTAGCATAAAATAACATAATCATGAGTCGAGTCCAAGAGATGTTAAATAAAACTAAAAAAATTCCTTCACATTAAATATGTCAGCATAGCATAAGCAACAAATTTACAAAGAGATTTTATTATCTGCTTTAAGATTCTGTGTTCAGGCGAGTACACAAACTGAAAAGAAAGGCTTGCATCATATGTTATATGTAACATAGCCATGTGTTGTTCAGCTACCAGAACACAGCACAGCTCAGAACTAAAATAGGCAAAGATGGTCCTTATATAGATTGGAAGTTATTTATTAGTACACTGAAGGAGGGGGAGAAAGTGGCTGTGAGGATAATGCAACGACAAATCACAACACCTACATTCAGATATATATGATCATATGTACAGAGCTATAGAGTGTATATATGGGGGAAGAAAACAACACTAAAGAGGAAAGTAATGAAAAGTAAAACAGGGATGTAATTTGCCATACCAATAACATAAAATATCAAGCTGATGAACATCAAATTAAAAACAGTTTTAAATTTTGAAATTTGCTGAGTCTACTGAATACTATTTAAAGTAACTTCTCTTAAAGGAATCCTAATTACAAACAAAACTAAATAATCAAACCAACAACTGAATACAATGATTACATCTCTGTCAAGAGCTGACGGGCAAAGGGAAATGGAAATAAGATATATATTGAAGCAAAATGGCAATTTGTTCCAATGCATGTAAAGTGGCAGAAGCCCGTGAAAGAAGCCATAATGCCCATGAACTTACATACCAAAAAAAGAATGGATCTCGCCTTCCTGGGAAGCAACACCTGGGAAAAATGTCAATCAACTCAGATAATGGGGTCAGGGGGTCACTTTCAGCATGATGGATCAGAGAGGAAAATGTTAGCCATTCAGTTTATTTCCTGGTGTTGAACTAGCGGGCCCATTTCTTGAAAGATGCTGGTCAGATGTCTTCATAGTTTTTTTGCAGTACAGCTTTTAGCTTTTGTTTAAGAAAACTTAATCTTATCCTTTGCCTTCTTACCTCAGAATCCTTATGTGAAAACTATAATCTATAAACTATTATGACAGATGCATGTGCAACTTCTTTTAATGAAACTGGGTGATGTTCCTTGATTCAGGGATTTGAATCTTGATCTGTGTGGTCAATATTATACCTTTGTTGTAACGTATTCTGAGGTGATTTATTTCATATGTATTCTTATCAGTTCTGCTGGAGCGGCTCTGACTTATCTTTTGGACTTCAACATTTACAACCCTAGAACATAATTTAATTGAATGATATTGATACAGCTGTCTCTTCGATTTTTGATTCTTTCATACTTTCAAATGTCAGTAAAATATAATGTGTCTATGACTTCCACTGCTCTGTTTGTGACATCTTAATGAACTCTCTTTTCATTATATAAAATTTGTCTTGGTAAATTTCTGATACTAATGCTAAAGGTCACTGGTGAGATGAAAAAATATGTAACTTCCGTATGTTTTAAATCCAAATGCTTTACATGGTCTCCAATCTTCACTAGGTATTATCAATGTGAGTGTTACTGTTGTTTTTTGCTATATTTTATCATTCATGTTCAGAGTGCACGCAATGGGGTCCCAGGGAGGAACTAGCCAGAATAATTTAACAACCATGGCACATCTGGGGTTATCATGAATCAGCTCCGAAATTTAAAGATTTTCAAAAATTCTAACACCCACGCGTTGTTTGAAATTTCATGAATCTGCACAACAGTTTGAATAAAGGCTGGGCAGCTTAAAAACATCCATCATGTTCATGACCCTGTGGCAAAAGCATTACAGTTGGCTAAAGAATTGTCGCAATCACCACATAAGTAAGCCTGTAAAAGCAACCTTTAAGCAGCAGGTTTGAAAGGATCAAGAATGAGAGATATGTTTTCTCACACAAATCATCTAAACATTATTTCATTATTTATTTATTTCGTTTGAGTCATGTGTACATCAGAAATAAGTTGGTCATTTTTTCTCCCGTGAAATGATGCGCCAATACAAAAGAGACAACGAAAGAAAAAAAAAAGCATATTCTTTACTTCTTGCTTTTGCTAAGAAACAAATTTCTTCTAATCATGTTTTTTAAGATGCAAAACTGGTTGACCATTCCTATCCTATCACTATCTTCCAAGCTTGTTTGACCCCAAGATGCTACTCACAAAAATTTGTGAAATTCATAACTCAATATTTTGCCGATGTCCATGCCAATTTTATAGTGCCCTGGTAATATATTTTTCACTGCCTGCCATCTATTTCATGTTTTGACATCAACATCTTACAAAGCTGATAAATAGTTACTTTCATCCTCTAATGCTAGGCACATTTCTCCGATTCAAAAATTTGAAAGAATTAGAAAAATATATACTCTTGCAGCTCACATGTTTAATCCAAGATGAAAATCTCTCGCACAAAATGGCATGAAAGAAAGATGTTCTTCTCTATATCTCACACACTAAACGTAACACCTGATTTCAGAGTGCCAGTACAAAGTTGCCAAAACATCCATATTACTTGATACTTACCATTCGCCTGAGATGCACTTGATTGTATTCTGCTTTGTCATAAATTTTGCTTAATGCCAACATTCTCAGAAAACAAAAAATTAAACAGTGCACATCTTCCACTTAATTGCAATTTTTTCCCCTACTGCTGTGGAGCTGCAATGAAATGAGGTCATCAGCTGCATAATATGCAGCATTATTAAAACAAGAAAATTGTCGTTCAGATGATCAAATCATGAATTTCACTCTTTAACCCATGTGGAATTTATGATTTGATCAGTAGATTGACAAATTTGCTCCCTATGTAAATCCCCCAAACAGCTTTTCATCAAATATTGTGATCTGATTTGCCATTTTGTTCCTTACTTTGTAGGATAATATCTCATTTTCAATTCTGCTCTCTCATGAGAAAAGGAATTGAGGGATTCAAGCATATGAAGAAGAAAATAAAACCACAGGATCACAGATATTGAGATATAAGAGTTACGACAGTTAACAAAGCCTGGGCTAACTCAGAACAATTTTGCAGAGATACAACTGGGGCAAGATCACTGAGCAAATATCACATGCCAAATCTGGTGGCCATAATGGGAAAATGATAACTCATTGGTGACCCATTTCAAACTAAATCTATACATAATTTTATGGGTAATTCACCAGCTAGATGTTTTGACTATGCTGAGAAGAGATTGGTAATACAGTATATCAGATATCAATATAATCTCTGTGTCATTTGGAAGACATGTAAAGAAGTTCCAGCAAAGAGAAGATATATTTTTCAAGTAATTCCTTTTCGCCCTCCCCTGGGCCTAGTGATCTAAGTACCTTAGCTGTGGCCTGTTCTATGCATTTGTCACTTTTCTGGCCAGTTTAGGTTTAATTAAAGCACCGCTATTTCAGGTCAGGGGTTGGAAAGAGATAGAGCCTAGCAATGAGCTAACCTTTGTTTTCTTCAAATAGCCTTAGGCCTCAACCAGGTTTTCATAGGGGTTGGAGGAGAGAGGAGGGGAGGGGTTAAAAACCTTTACTTGTCATGGGCTATAACTTCAGATTTTTCATGAACATATAATTCATACAACAGCCTGCATTTTAAGTAAGATGCCAAAATACAAGTTTCTTGTTCTAACGGGTGAGTCTTAACAATCTCAACACCATTACTTGGCCTCTGAAATTGCTCAGTGATAGATACAACAATGACAGCTAAACAATGTTTAGATAAAATGAGAGAGAAACGGGAGGATAGTGGACAGTGATAAAATACAAAGTAGGCACAAAAACAGGCTGGACATAAAGTACTCTTAGAACTAATGCAGATTACAGAATAGAACAGCAGTTGCACAATTTCACTTCCCTAGTGCAGAAGGCTGTCAGTGACTATACCGCTCTATTTTGTTACAACAGTGATGCAACAATAGGGTGGGTGATTTTTTAATCTAAGATACAGGGACATGACTAAGGCAGTAAACTGTTATATCTCTCTCTCTATCCTTCCATTTAACTCTAAATCATCAGAGATCACTCTTCTAACAGTCTTTAGATCTAAATTCTAAAACACAAAAAGCAACGCGACAGAAAAACTTCAGAATTTTTAGGTATGAATGTGTAACGACATGACGAATCATTACAAAGGACTAGTCTCTTGTTAGATCAAATGTTGTAAACAGCACCCTAAATCAGAGAAAAGTGTGAGGGTCTTATTCATTATATATCATAAAACAATATTAAGACCTCACGTAAACACTAAGAGGAACAAAAGGAAAGAGAGAGAGAGAAATTTTTTCAAAGAATTTTTGTGTTTGATTCATGCATATACTTATGAGGCCCCCCAGTAGAACTGATTATATCTGGGACTAACTCCACCATGATAACAAGTTAGAGGATAAGAACACATAAACATTCATTTGACCACTTCTCTGTACTTTTTTTTTCTCTACCCNCCCCCCCCTTCTTTTTTTTTTTAAAGTGCAGGGACTTAAGTTACTTGGTCGATGTCCTATTTGGCCTATCCCTAAATGTACAGGTGAACAAGAGTTGTATCTGAATACTGAATCCATGACAATTCTAAAACAGACTTTGCAGCTTAAGCTTGTATCACAAACAGACAGTCAATTTAATTTTGTTAGTGAAGCTGAAATTGGCACCTTATGCTTGATGGTAACCTACAGATGTTGATGACCTAACAGTGCTAGCAAACACCAACCTTTTTCTTATTACTTCTAACAAGAAAGGAGACAGACTACTGTAGAACTTTTAAGAGGTAGTCATTGCCAAAGGTGTGTATTTATGACCTTGTGCATCCTGTGTTTAGCTACTCAGTGCTCCAAGTTTCCAAACGGGCATTTCTATCTTAGCCACAAATATATGTCTCAGACAAGGATGAATATCATAATGACTGCTACGCTTAGAGTTCACAAAGAGACTGAGCGCCTCCCACCTCCTCCCTCCCCCCACAGAAACACAAAAGAAGAAAATAAAATTTGTATTTAACTTTACCAAATCAGAGTCAAAAAACAAAAAGGACTCCCATAGTACCGACAGGGATCAATTTAGATCTGAAAACAAATCACTGACCATATGTGGTATTAAACAGTCACTCCTCCACTTGTATTCTCACAATATTAATTCTATCATTCACACAGCATAGCTAATTAGCTATGTTATTAGAGTAATGCTGCGGTTAAGGCAAATGAACTCATTGTTGGAAATGAACCATACTTGCTGATTAAGCTCTTCACATCTCTACAAACTGACTGCTCTGCACACAAACATAAAATATCAATATATATATATATTTTTCAGAATTAGTGTGTATGTGTTTTGAGCAAGGAGCTGTGAATATAAGAATGGCATAATTGATCAAAGAAAAAACAAAGAGAGGACTGAAAGCACTTTACAAGCAAAGACTCCAATCCTTCCCTTCAAAGCCTTTGTTGTAATGCACTGGGTCTAAAGACACCCAAAGCATACCAGATAGTACCCAAAGATAAATAAAGGGACATACCAGTAAATCTGCGCTGCTTTGAGGCAACAATTTCCATTCTACTTTTTACATCCACACAAAGCTGGACCAGAATTAGCATGGTGAAGATCATGATGACACTTTGAGCAAGCAAAGGCAATTCAAAATGCTTGCCAAACCTGAAGTTGTATAAGAGATAAAGATGCATAAACAATATAAGTCAAAATCCAATTCACCTCATTGTTAAGGAATATTCTTTACTGTCTGTTAATGCCTGTGCTAAAAATTCTTAACCAATAACTGGCAACACTACATTTCCTTTATTTGTTATGAGAAGCGTCACAGACTGCCCCTTGATTAATGTTCAGTTTGTGATTTAAATGTGCACCAGGTCACCCCTCATTACAGAACTTTGTGAGAGAGAAAAATGAAACTTACTTGTTTTTCTTATCATTTCACTGATATGGCACTGCAGTATAAAATGATGTGTCACCTAATATTTCCATTCTGGAAATTGGCTGGAAACCTTTTTTGGGTTTTATTTTAATCCATTTCCTTTATAATATAGTAACCTTTCCATCATACAATGCAATAACTGTCAATTTTACCATCGCCTAAGCTGTGTAAAGGTGTCTTGTGATAGTGTTACATGATTTTTTTTGTTAGACTACAAACCACAATACAATTACAAAGTTTCATTCAATAGAAAACACAAGTGTATATTACGAGACAACGTTACTCTAATATAATTAAAATTTGGTGTCTCAGCAATAACTAGTTAAGAAACATGCCTTTGATCATCTACGAAATTTTATTTTTACTTGGCTTAAAAACTATGATGGATATATCAAGATGGATGACATCCTTAAGCCTGGGTCAATATGGAAATTTTCAAACTGCATCTTAAGCATGTCCCTACATCACTTCCCTATCCACCAATTCCACATTTATCACTGCATAAATGAGCTGCTTATAGCTGGTCATCAGGCATCTAAGTTATATGCCCAGATCAGCGGATTCAGAACTATAAATGCTAACATAGGGAAAAGATGGGTGGGAACAGTGTGCACGAAACATTTATGCATTCAAGATCAGCATAGATAAGTAGAAAAATTGATAAAATCCAATCATGGCTGATCAAGTTTCTTTTCTCCCTACCCTCAGAAATTCTCGGAAAAGTGCCATTACTTACCAAAACAAAATACGTAGAATGTTGGCAATAAGCAAGGCTAGACACACAAAGAGAGAGAATCCTTCAGCATTTCTTGTGCGCCAAATGTCAATGTACTGTGGAATGAAAGGCACAACACCACCAAGCACCATAGCTGCCTGTGAGCCTATGCTCACAATATCCAGAATTGTGTATCCCATTATGCTAAATGTAGCTATGTCAAAGTCATCCAGAAAGTTCATGGCTGCCAGCAATCCAGTAACTTCTCGCTAACAGTAACAAAATAAGTGCAGTCTTCTGTGATCTGAAAAAGAAAAACATGAATACATGTTATACAATGTGCGTTAACTGCTGCAAATCGAGCTGTCAAAGAACAGTTTGACAGGATTATGGAAGAAACATATCTAATTCTGGTTTAGTACATCAACCTCAATATGAGAACATTAGCACCCTTCTCTAATTGTCAAAATAACAAATTTGAAGAAAGACAGACTTCACTGTATTTATTTACCAATTTGATGAAATGAACTTGTCCAGACAGTGAAATCTTGGGAATCTCCTAACCCAACATGCTTTGGAGTTGGACTAGAGTAGGGCTTGAAATAATCCTTATGAAGGACCCAACTAATGTCTAGGGACTTTCCCAATGGTTGACTGGTGCATTTTCTTTAACCCAACAACTTGTTCTTGGTCCTAAAGCAAGAACATCTTGAATGGAAGAGTCCCAGGATTTTTTCCATCCTCTTAGCCCATTATTATTATAATATTAGAGATTAACAAACTACAAATAAGTGTGGACTGTGGTGTAGGCAGCAAAAGGAATGTCTCTACGATAAGAAAATGAATCATGAATGTCATATGACTAAATATACAATGGTGGCACAGGTTTTAAACAACCAAAGATAATAAATAAATGATCGATAAAAAGAAAAGTGTATTTTCATGTTATCTTCCACAGTAATTCACAATAAGCAAAAAAAACAAACACTACAAAGACATCACAACTTGGTTTGCAAATCCAGCTTTCTCTAGTCTAACAACAGCACTGACTTAGTCAAAATATCAATCTAGTCCATGACCAAATGAACTGTATCATTATCATTGCCGTGCTGTCCTTCTAAATAGCCGCAAATCCATCTGCCGTGATTCATGTGATTCCATCCATCTTGTGAAAATAAAAACTCCGAAAGAAAGCTAGACTAGTCTAGATCGACGAGAATTAGATCTAGACTAGGGACTTCTCTAACGACAGCACCGATTCCATGACTTGTCTACGACTAAATGAACTGTATCATCGGTGCTGTCGTTAGTAGTAATAGTAGAGATTCAGATAGCCAGATCTAGATCTAGTCTAGACTAGATGTCTATCGAAAACAAGTATCATGTCCATAATCAGGATAATAACACCACAAAAGCGTACAAAGAGAAGTCAACAGCTGCTACAATAAAGCCATGACGGGCTTTGCATTGTTATTAAGTCATTACCGTTTACATTCACGATGGAAAGAATGAAGCAAGTATCCGATGCTCCAATCGGCTATGCTTGAAATGTATTGCTAACAAAGGATTTCCTTCAGGATCAGTCACATTCTCAAGATTGGGCTTGGTTACGCATAGCACTCCCACTTTTCACTTCCGGTATGATTACGGCCCTTCATCAAAAGTCAGCATTCATTATTTCGCGGATTAATTTATTTAGTGTAAAAAAAAAAAAACAACTAAGTGATGAGGGAAAATGAGATTCATATCGCTTGACTGAAAACCATGATAGACTATCAGGTTCTGAAGGTCTGAAGGTGGTTGAGGCCATCGGACATCAAACTTTTGTTTGCTACAGAAATCATGTCGATTTGCATTTCTATGTACAAAAATACTGTACTGAGGTTATGTATGGTTAGTAATCACAGACAGTTAGACTTTCATAGAGGCAAATTTGCTCCTTAGTTACGATTTTCTCAACTGTTTTGTTTCCATTGCATGGAAATGACCTCTTGCCACTTTATCTTGGGGTACGATAACACTAGGTCAGAATATGTCACCCAATGAGAGTAAGAGACCCATATAGGCTTGCATAATATACCAGTAATAAGATGAGGTAAGAAAGCGACTTATTATGCTTCATTTTGACAGGCTGAAAGACTGCCAAGATATAATGATATGAATCATGCGTATGTTGCTCTTACCTTGCATACCCGGTCCATACTGGTACTTGAAGGACTTTGCACTACGCGAACAGCCTATAAATTCTACGCGTCTATCAACGATGGTGTAGCCAGATGATTGTCCGATTTCGTCCTGTTTTCGTCGTTATCTCTAGCTCCTAGCAGCCTGGCTGTGTCGGCCCCGACCTCCTCTTTAGTACAGGTAGGGCTGGGTTAACAATACATGTATAGTAGTTGGGAATGTTGCCCCTGGCCCTGTGCCTCTCAATGACACAGGACCAGTGGGCTTTGTGTCATTTCTTCCAACGTGAAACCATCCCACCCAACCCACCCCAGCCATTTGTTGCCGTAGGGCCCCTCACTAAGTTAATCCTGTCCTGCTAACTCAACTGCAAGCTGATATTAACAGTATAATACTGACCTACTAACACTGAGTGCACAGTGAAGTCGCCAAGACGGGTTAAGAGTAATTAAGACATCACTTGTTTTTTGCTTATCATTTCTCTGGACAGCAAAAAAAAAAGATATAAATAGATAAAAAATTATGCATTATATTTGTTTCCTCTTACAGGAAAAAAAACCAACGCATAACTTATGATCTAAGAAGGAACTAACAAGCTCAAATTTCTGACATCGAAGAAGCCACGAGGAAGCAAGGAAAGACAACCAAAACTTCACAAAAGATACGTTCATTATACTAGCTGTACCTTTGAGTGTTATTGGCGGTTCGAATGACTGAGTCACGTAAAAATTCAAAGAAAATAACCAAAATGTGCAATGACTCCATTTTTTTGTGGGGGGTTGCGGGTAAAATTCCCACTTGTGTCATACGCCGGTGCTTTTAAAATCTATATGCCCGCATTTTCTCAATGGTTGGTCATACGCAGTGTCGGCGCTTACTCAGCGAGGAATGTATTTTTACACTGTATGAAAAAGAGTGTCCGAAGTTATGGCTATTGCAAAAGTCGAAGTATAGTTAAATAACACCTCAACACCACACAAAGAATTTCATTTCATCACTAGGAGGCATGCAAAATTCATGGGTTTTTGGTAGACCTATTGATTGATCTTATCACCATGGATCTACAACTGGTTACAGCTGTGAACGTGACAGCTCACTTCTTGATGTCATTGATGTGTTTGTCGCTCATAACGGAGTAGAGAGTACTATGCTCGTGCCTGTTAGACGCAATCGATCACATAACAAGAGTAAATTCGCAACTCAGCTGTAAGCCTGAAGATGGTGTATGTTGTTATTCGAGAGTAAGATTGAGAGGAGAAGTCATGTGAAACTAGCAGTAGAGTTAAGATGGAAAGGACCGTAGCCGGCATCCCAGGAGCCCTGACAATGCAGGGGTAGGGGTGCCAAGTGTCAGGGGGTCCCCAAAGAAGGGAGGAGAAAAGTGGGACAAACAGAAAAGAAAGAACATGAATGAAGACAAGAATAGATGCACACACAGAGAGAGAGAGAGAGAGGGAGAGAGAGAGAGAGAGAGAGAGAGAGTAAGAGAAAATGGGAGAGTGCTTTTCATGACACATAAAATGACAAACGACCAATAGCATTGTATGCTTATACTGTATTTATTTACTTTATGGGGGGGGNGGGGGGGGGGGTAGGGGTGGAGGAAAGAAGCTGGGACTAATAATAATAAAAACAATAAAAATAATAAAGGTTCATACACAATTGATCTTCAGCTGTTTTGGGGAATAAACATATATGCTCGTATCATAATCACATAAATGTAAGGAGTGGCCAGCTGATGGTATAAGATCAGGTACAGTGGATAACCAGGGCCCCGACAAGAACCCATACTTTCTGACACCAAAGTTTGTCTGAGGGCCCTGGTGGTCGTTGTAGTAGGCGATGACATTACTGGCCACGTAGAGGTAAGCGTGAGGGTAGACAAGGAGACGAGTTACGAGGACAACAACGATGATAATGAAATGAAGCTCTTGCATCAATTGATGATCACGAGATTTATTGAACATCGATAAGTCAGTATTGATGGTACATGTACTATAATTGGTATCCAATAAAGAAAACAAGGACTGCAGACTTTAAACTGCTCTGACTGACGAGGTGATTCTAGGAAAAACAATTAAACGATCCTACATCTCTGAGGGTTGGCGCGTGTCTCTCTAAAAGAAACAAAATTAACCGATCCTACACCTCTGAGGGTTGGCGCGCGTCTCTCTCCAGTCCAAGAGCTGGCCAGGCTCAAAGACCAAAGACAGGCATCCAACCAACCAATCATAACTTGTTATGGTACACTCGCCAATCAGATCCTAGTGTTTACCCCAACAATGCACAACAATACATGCCAATCAAAACGCATCAAATAATATGTTTCTGCGTCCCCTGCGAGTAGTCGCAAGTCACAACAATACATTTCATTTTTACTGACCAGTCAGTAGGTCAGCGCGGAAACGCGCATCTGGTCCTATTTCATCACAACAAGTACGCCAGATGGCCACAGAACGAAAGGACACCAGACTTTCTGACGCTGATGAACCGCGAGGCTGGGCACGAGTGACGAAGCTTGCAAGTTACGTCAACGGTCAACACAAAGCATTGAAAACATATCGACGAGAAAAGCGGGAAAGGGGGGGGGGAATGAGAGCAACTCATCAGAAGAAATGAATTATAAAGTAACTCGTTAGTACCCCTTCCTTACTGGGGGTCGGTACAGTATTTCCCGAGATAGGT
This sequence comes from Ellobium chinense, assembly GCA_033807755.1. Lineage (NCBI taxonomy): Eukaryota > Metazoa > Mollusca > Gastropoda > Ellobiida > Ellobiidae > Ellobium > Ellobium chinense. Next base: position 980,262 of record JAWQUT010000157.1, read on the forward strand.
GGATGGGGGTAACCATGTGCGTAACAGTGACCTACATCCCTAAAGNGGATGCATAACTTACGTCACCAATGCAGGAACCTGCAAGCCCACCTCCTCACATAAAGAAGACGGCTCGAGTAGTATTTTTGTTGGGATAAAAAAAAATCCTGCAAAAGTGTATTATTTATCAGGATTAGTGACTATTATTTTATATTGTTTAACAGACAGGTTTTCACTACCCATGAAATTCTAAGTGTGCAGGCTCGAAAATCATAGAAAGTGGGTTATTCGAACAATACAATACAGATAGAAAGATATTTGGGTGGATCCAAGGAGGCCTAGGCTGCATGGCACCATGGAGTGTGTGTGTGTGTGTGTGTGTGTGTGTGTGTGTGTGTGTGTGTGTGTGTGTGTGTGTGNTGTGTGTGTGTGTGTGTGTGTGTGAAAGAAATAGGGTGGGAAATGTGTTGCTTTTTTTTTTTTGGCACTCACGGGTTTACGGATTACTGCATTCCTTATTCCTGAATTTATCCCTTTTGGCTGACTTTTAGGATGATATGGTAAGGTACTCCTGAAATAGCCTTTGTTTTTATTTTTCTTAATAACCGTTGTAGTGTAAGAGTTTGCAAATTTTCACCTGATCTCAGCTAGAAATTCCCCCAACCTGCTTCATTTGCTCCTCCATTTTTAAATCTTTCACAGGACTCTCCCTCTCCATCTCTTCCTCCCCCCCCCCCCCCCCCCCCNAAATCCCTATCCCCAAACCACAAAGGACGTGGAAAGTCTTGTATGTTTGTTTTCTAGAATACAAATTTTCGTCAAATTTCAGCTAGAAATGGCCCTAAATCGTTGTTTTTGCGTCCTTTCCTTTCGCTTTTTTTTTCGAAATTTTCAGGGGGAGCACGATCCCAGACGCCCCTGGACTATACCTCACGTTTTCAGTATTCGGCCGTGAGTCTTAGCGCTCATTGAGGCCCCTTCCGTGACAAAATTCCCGGATAATCCCCTGCGTCCGATTCAAATATGCGTGTTAAAAAATCGTTATTTGAATATAATATGAATAAATACAAACCCAGAATCTCATATGTGTTATTTTTAAAGGGTTGACACATGAAGGTGGAAGGTAGGAACTGAGTAGTCCAAGCTATGAGTCATGAGTTTGTGCGAGGGCCAGCGGGAGATAAGGCTGTGATGGCCCCAAGGGCAGAAAGGTGAGAATGGCTGAATACTGCAGACGTCAAAATCACGTTCTACGGAGGGATATAGGCACTCCTTTTCCTGTCATTTTGTTCTGAACTGAAACCAGTGATTAGAGATGGGCATTTTGAATCTTGAGCTGATGAGAGAATGACGGAGCAAGTTTTGTTCTCCGTTAAGAGTTGATCCATAATTTTGAATGCTTAATTAAGGGGAAGCAACTCATCTCGTTTTCGATGAATCTGAGTGCAGAGAAAAGTCATGTACTTTGCAGACGCACTGCTTCCTGGAGGCTGAAGGTTAAAGTGGAACAGCTTATGGGACAATTGATGCTCAGATTGTAATGACTGGATCTAGAGAATCCACGTAATAACTCACCACAAACCAGCCGGAACAATCATGCTTCTGTCAAATGTATGTGGCATGATGAAGCCGGTCCTCTCTGCTGGCAGAAGGCTGCTCTGCACGACTGCAAAGTGCAAATCAACAAGTCCGTTAATCTTGTCTTTCCGTTATGTGAGTATGACTATGATTTTTGTTCTCCCTCAGTCTCTCTCTCTCTCTCAGCAGTCAGCAGTATACAGTACTTGGTCTACTGTACCCATATTTAATTATTTATTTATTGGAGGGAGTATATTTTTTTGTTTTTATTTTGATCTCTTGAGTGTGAGACCCACCCTTCTATGACAGAATGCTGCTCCCCATATTTTGTTTTTGTACCACAGGAAATCAGTACTTATCTGAATAATTCAAGATGTTCAACCACATTACAAATAAAGTGCACTACAAGGTCAAAGTATGTCAAATCAGTCACATGACAAACCCCTGCATTGTGACAAGCTTCTTCATTTCAGTTGTCTTATATACTCTCTTAACCTTGCTCTACATAGAGGCCTTCCCTCCTCATCTGCAGCTGCAAAGAAGTGCATTGAATATTGTATAATCCTTTCCCACTGCAATCCCATACCAGCTTCATGTCAAATGCATTAACCAGTCATACAATTTACCAAGTTCCTCTTTTCTGATGTGCAGACAAGTAGTTATGATGTCTGGTTGCAAGTGAAGTATGATGGTATTTAATTGTCATTCTGAATAGGTGTCTTTTTTAACAGGAAAAGAAACAGGGATTTAAAATCAAACACATCGTAGACAAAATCTTGGTGCATCCTAGCCGTTGTAAAGTACATCCACTGTGATAGTTTAATGATATCATTTTCAGGATTAAATGCTTTAGCAGGCATCAAGAGAAACCAGGGAGAGTATGAACTTTTAGTTTCAATTTTATTCTCAGCTGTTATAATATATTTTGTGTGTTTTGCTCACAGGGGAAAGTGCCGAGATGCTTACATCAGCCCTTGATCACAGTCAGACGGCAGATAAAATTCCAGCCATCGCAGAAAAAGGGTGGCAAACTGTCACCCCAGTATCACTGGGATCGCGTTCCACCTAATTTTTCTTTAATCTATGAAAGCCACCTCAAAAACTGGATTTATTTGTATAACTCATCAGTTGCAGCTGTTGGGACTTTGTCATGCTTCATCATAGGGTTTGCACTACGTGAACATTGGGAGATGCTTGCTGTGGATGACGTTCAGTCATTTGCTGTGATCACTGGTATAATTGTGTTACTGATTGGATTTACCACTCTGGCAACCAGGAAGTTCATCACAAGAATCTATCATGATCTTGACAGTGGTCAGTTTATCGCTGTTCGACGCACTTGCTTGGGGCGGCTGAGGCAGATAAAATATTCAGTAGAGGACATTAAGTTTCATCCCAAATCTGATGCTGATGTTGAGAATGGTGCACAAGTTAAAATAAAAGGCAAGACTTGTCACCTGACAGCTACTGACTTTGTTTCACCTATGTACTACAACATGCATTTAGGTGACAAGACAGGATCCGGAGACATAACTAAGACATATGTTGGAGGTCCCAAATTTTAGCTAGTTGCTTTGTTGTCCATCTTTGTTTTTTAAGAGTGTGCCTTTGATGCTCATGTCATTAGTGAACATTCAGTTTCCAGTGGCAGTTGTAGTGCTACATTATTACGCAGACTGGTTCAGCTGGATCTTACAGATGAAATTTGGTCAGACAGTGATAGATTCAAAGTTAGATTCAGGAGAAGATTCAAAATTTTTTGTGATGTCAATTAGGATTGCTAGTATAATCTACTTTTATGCTGTCAGGTGATTTTTGCCTGTCAGAATTGGTGAGTAGTCTAATTTATTATGAAATTACAGATTCATATAGCTAAGAGTAAAACATTGCACATGATGCAGTATTGTTCTTATTGCAGCTACTGAAAATTTTCTTTGCATGGTGTTTAATAAAAATAATAATGCAAATCAAATTGTTGATTTGAACTTGGATTGACTGTTTTATTCTGACGATGCTGTTGCAGCAGTCACTACTGACTGCCACGGTTGTTGCTGCAGAAATACATACTGTAATACTGACATAGAGATACAGATGTTTTCAAATGACAGTGATACCCATAGTTTGGCAACGTATAACTCTTGAAAATACTGGGTGTTGTAGGATTTAGTAAAGATTTACTGTGGCAAGTGAGTATATATCAGGTGAGTTAAAAAGAAGTCAACTGAATTTCAAAGCTTAATAACTTAAAATTTTTCAAATCTTAGGTAGTTGAAATTAATATAGGAGATCATTACAGCACAACTGAAAAATAAAAAACACGTCTGGCAATAGAATTTTGCGTACACATCTAACTCATTGGCCTTGGCGCTTCATTTTTTTGACATTTCTTTGTTTTGTTGTTTTTGCTGTGATAGAAGTATAGCTGTAGATCAATAAAACCTGCAGCAGTAATATAATACATCAGTGCTTAAAATATTGTCCAGGTTTCTTTTTAACTCTTAGAGTTCTTGGAATTTGATTCAAGTAAATTTTTTGGCCAGTAGATATACAGCATTATGATAAAGATACCTCCCTGCTCAACTCAGAAATATGGTCCAAGCTGGGAAAGCAACCATTTAAGAATAATAGCGTATACATACTGGGACTTGCTAAACATGTGATGTTGCTTGTGTTTATCAAGATTGTGGTAACAAGATTACAGGGGTATGGCCTTTACAAGTATTGAAAATCTCCCTCTGCCCAATACTTACTGCATATTGACAAGAAATGCTAGCTGTGTCAGAAAGTGTGCACTTCATGTTTTTAAAATTCATGTGTGAATTATGGTGAATGGGTGCCTGAAGACTGGAAGGGCAAGTTTGTCTGAGTGCATGTAGTCAGTCTGGTATTGCAGAGAATTCTAGTATGTAAATAACTTGCCACTTACATTTTGTAAAATGTGAGGTTTCTTAAATATACTTTATGATGTTATTCAATCTTAGTGTATTTTGATGAAGATCCTAATAAAATTTGAGTAAGTTACTGCACATCAGCTTTCATTGGCAGATGTTTTTTATTTCTCATGCCTCATGATAAAGTGATTGAAGTGTGAAATGTTGTGCAGCAAAATGATGAATTTTGTGTTTTTGAGGGACAGACAATATGTTAATTCCCCGTACCATTTCATCTCTGTGCTTCAATGATCAGTTTCAAGGGAGACAGGGGTCTTTCCCAGAGCTTTTTATGCAGAAAACTGGTATTTTTTTGAGTTTCTCTGTAAAATTGTCTGCCAAAGGGCTGAATGTTTTTTTTTGTAGCTGCAAAGGGCTGAATGTTTTTTTTTGTAACTCCATTAAGGGTGATGATCTTTGAATAACTGTCATTAATTATGAGAAATTAAGATACATTACAAGAAACAAAGACCATAGCTTGATGCAAATTGAGGTAACTTTTGTGTGGATACAGAAAATCCAGAAAAGCTCATGTATGAACATACCTATAGGTGTTTAGGAGACATGGGAAAAATCTGATGAAAGACAACTGGTGCAATTGCAAATACAGTAACAGATGTTCTACAGTCATCACCTCTAATGGAGAAAAGTGCATTACTTAAAACTCTGGTGCAATTTTGCTTAGAAATTCCAATGCACTTACTTTGGTGAGTTGTGCATCTTGTTTTCTCTGGGAAAATATTGTGTCTTCCCCTCATCCATTGACAAATTCTCATCACCTGAACAAGTCTGCAATGCATATTTCATTCTTTCTCAGGACCAGGTTGCAACTGGCATGTCCCTAGGTCTGTAAACATTTCAGCAAGCCCATCTTCAAACATGTAATTGGACCTCAGGACCTCACAACCTCAACCTTGGACTTTTAAAAAACAACTAGTTATGCTCTGTCCTGAGTTTCATGTTCTGGAATCAAATTTTACCCACAAGTAAATTCAAAATTAAGGATGAAGTTTTCAAGAGTTCCAAGGTTTTTCTTTTTTTCAACTGATGAGTCCCTTTCCTGTGTAGTGCAAACTTAGATACATGTTCTGTGAGAAATACATTCAAAAGAAGTAAATTCAGAGTAAGCAGGTCACTGAAATGTTCTTCTTTCTCATTTTCTTTTCTTTCATGCTTGTACTTTTGAAGTAATACAGGCTCTAGGCATATTCAATAACAGGAAATATAATGTTTGGTGGATATGTCATTGGTAGCACTTCTAGGTTGTACTGTGTCAGGAGGTTCTTCCAGTGGTCATCCAATCTGGTCCTGAAGGCATTCAAGGATCATGTCATAATGATAGAGTTTGGATGGCTGTTCCAAGAATTTTTTGACCTCTCATGAAATGTAGTTTCCATATATGTTAAATTGATGGTGGAATTTCATAAGCTTCCTTTTGACTTTCTCTGACAGTTTTCACCTCTGCAAGATGTATTATAAATTCTGTGCATTTCTATCATGTACAAAGAAGAGCTGACAAATACAATGTTACCGAAGACATAGACAATACACATGTGAAAGCACACACAAACCACTGCTGCTCAAGAAAATAATTTACTGTGGGATCTGATGTATGGAAGTACATCAACAGCAATACAAGAAAGTTGGAAATGACAAGTGTAACAACTACAGTAATACACATACATTACCCATAGCACCCCACATACATTATCAACATAACAAAAGGTGTTATGAAGGGTCTCACTCCGAAGGATAAATACTTAATCACTTTAGTGCCCAACCCATTATTTCAGACTATGTGCTTACAAACCCCAACCTCTACAAATAATCTAAACATCAAACTAGCTAGGAAATGAAAACAATTTTTTGATTTTCAAGGGCATACTGAGTATGAAAGATGGAGGTAAATTGCAACACGTCTATAAAAATCAGGTTATACATGTGTATGCCAATGAAGTGATATCTCTCACATACAGGGAACTTTCCATCCCTCTCTCACTCATATTCATAAAAACTCCAGATCTAAGGCATATTGGTCTATGTCAGTATTTGAGTATGAAGATCTCAGGAGACTGTTTTGTATTTTGATATATCGTGGTCCAGCACCACATACAGTGGATCATCATGTTTAACGACATCGGTAACAACGACAACTCGGTAATAGCGAGAAAATTTTAGATCCCCGTTTTCCTTGCTATGTAAACTATATAAAAAATTACTGTAATAGCGACTGCTGATAATCAAAACCCCGGTAATAGCGAGAGAATTTTTGAGTGGACATGGCCGATTGTGATAACCTATTGGCTTCAGTACAGCCCTGTACTATAAGTGTAACTTCGCCAGACGCACCCGGTCGGTCACTATGTCAACACGCTGCAGTGTGTATCGTGACCGGTCCCTCTCTTAGCGCACATGCTTTGTCAACCAAGACTACACTGGCCCTACTAGTACTAGCCTACACACGTGCTGCGCGATACACACGAGGCCTGCTCACCACGTGACCAAGACACGATCCTACACTCGCCGTATCGGTATCCACGCGGTCAGTCTGTTCATAGTCGTTGAAAACCAAAAAGATGATAAGTAAAGCCCTTCCCCTCAAGGAAAAAAGCGNAACATTATCCCCAGTTATCCTACATACACTGTGATTATCATATGATCCGTGCAAAGTGGAATATGATTCTCAACTAAAACATGGTCCAGCCTGCTTATTACAAAAACACTTTCTAGGAACAAGTCAGTCCTTTGAGTAATAAGTAGCTTAAATAGTCATATGGATATTACAAAGTATACTTCTGACAAAACGTTTTGGGGTATGCTGTGAATTTCATAATAATGTTCAAGTGTAAATTAGGATAATGCAGATAAATTTTTATTTTATATGAATGTGACCAAATTTAAGCCATCTTGTTCATCTATCCTTAAAATCCTATGTAAATCATATCTTAGTCTTCAAGTATCCATTAAATTTGTACATCAAATAATGATATTACATAAGTTCAACATCCTAACTACTGTTGCATATGATCACTATTTTATTTGGTCCAACACACATATGAAAAACAAGTTCTAGATTGACAAGACCATGTGACAGTGATCCACTGCCAATTCACACTTGCTGTTACATTCAGGAAAGCTTTCATGAAAAAACCACTAGCATTCTAAAATTCTTTGCCAATCCAAAAAAAGATCTGAATTTAGACCTGTCCTCTGAATAAAACGAAATATGCTTTATAAAGAGTTTAGAGAACCCTGTGAATTTCAGAACTCAATAATTTATGTTGATGTTTTGAGATCTGGCAAGGGAACACAAGGATAATGAACAAACTTAAAAGAGCCAACTGACAGGATGTGAGGTTAAGTATCTCCATCTCCAATTCTTATCACCATGGTACGAAATCCCTTAACAGACTGTAAAACCAGGTTGTCAATTGTAGCACATTTCAACAAAACCTGAGTTACGCTTCACAATCCTGCTTATTCCCATAAGACCAAGGATAATACTGCTAATAACAATTTCAGCTTCCTAAATCCTTTTTATCAAAAGCCTCAAACATTCTCCCATTTGGTTATTTGGTAGATTAAAACAAACTGATAATACAACAAGCTGAGTCTCATCATGGACAATCCGGCTTCATCCCACAAAAACATGGAAAACAATGCTGTTCATGACAACTTAAGCTGTGCAAACTCTGTGGCAAGTCTCAGCGCCTCATTCAAAGCCTTTGTGTTGGTCCCTGTTGCTTGGGCGGACAAGTCCTTTCCTCCACCTTTTCCACCAATTACAGGTACAATGGTGTCAACCCATGCCTTCGCACTCAGTCCAGTTGGTAGTGTTTCCTAGAGTTGAAAGAGATTGTGAGTTAATGAAAATGTATGCAAGTTTCATGGGTATATCAAAACTAAACTAGGAACACACATAATGGATACAAGGCAAAAAGATATAGGTAATCCTTGTTGGTGTTTCTCTTTAATGGAGTGATCTCAGCCAAGATTTAGACCAAAGCACTCGTTGCAATTTAAAAACTAAAGTCAGCATATCATGGCACACATTCCTGTACCTCTATCATGAATATAGAACCCAGTTAACACCATGTGGCTAAACCAAAACAACTAAGCTGATGCCATTTTTCACTCTCCAGAACACTGTGTTTAATGGTACTTTTGTCCCTTTGTCATGAAACAGGATAACAGTGAGATAATCTTGTTAATGCTGATATTCTGCTGATAGTTACAACCATATTTCTCTCTATATGTAGAGAGACAACAACAGACTGATTTCTGTACTAACAGGTTGCACTTGCCCACTGCAAATAATAAATGCAGCTGTTGAGGAATGCTGACAACAATAAATACCATTCAATTTCAAATATTTCTTAAAAAATTGGTGGGAAATAATCTGACAGGCTGATGGACAACATATAAAAAAAATTACTATTAACTATTGAATAACTGTTTTCTGTCATCTGCAATATTCATAAACCAGAAAGATCTAAAAAGTGTAGCTACTTACCTTTGGTACACAACTCATGCACAAAATCTTCCCTGCATCATCATCTACTGAGAAAAACATGGCAGAAGTCTTAGGACTCAGGGCCTTATACTGCTTCATGGCAGCATCCAGTGCCTGTGGGGGGGAGAAATGTCAAATCAGTGTGAATTCAATTATTTCTTTGCTCTAAAAACACTTGAAAATATAAGAGTGGAACTTTACAAACTAGGATTTCAAGTAAAATTTCACGAACTTGCTGTCAATGCACAATTTTTAACTTTTCCCATGGCTGACACTACAACTTTATGAATGGCAACCTCCAATAACACATAGCATACCACATCCACCTCAAGTCAATTACCATTTCGTGTCCCACGATCTCTCTCGGAGATAAATTTGTGATATTGCTTGATCACATTTTTGCGACAAGGTTTTGGTATACTAAGATAAAGTAACTTTCAGCACAAAATTTTGACTTTGTGGTATATGAAGGTGATAATCATAAAAATGTGACAATACTGATTTCTTTGTCCTTATAATAACCGCTTTCCTACCTTGGCATTTGACCCAGCCTTGAATTCATGAACTATAAACTTCTGGTCTGGGTTGGCCTCAATCATTTTCTTCGACTCTTCTGTGACCTGTATTGGTTTAGTAAAATGATGTAGTTTCAACTAAGAATGATAACAGACCTACAAATATAACAATGACTTAAGCAAAGGCAGTGCAGAGATGCTAATTGATAATGGTAATAAAAATTCTCATGGATTCTCCAGACAGAACAAAATACAGGATAAGTGAAGCTTTTCAAATTTAAGGATTTGGTTGTTTATTAAATTTCTCTGTATCTAGATATTTTCTGCAAAGTCTGAGTTTCTGAAAGTAAAGGAAACTGAGATCTTTCAATATTAAAGTTTCACATAAAACAGAATTCATTATTTGCAGGCATGGATAGGAATATCTGGTAGCGATCGGTGGAATTTGTTCAATTACCACAACACAATCTGGTAACAAAATGCAAACAATGTAGTGCAATTACATCATGTAATTCTGAAACTAGAGCACTATTTTTGATTACCGTATTCATGACAAAGGACATTTGAAACGAATGCTTGTAGAATAATTTTTTTTGTGTGTACGTGTTTTAGTTGATTCCTGATCGGCTGCTTCTAGTATATTCATCAGAAACAGTATGAATCACTGTCTCTGTCAAGATTCATAAGCTTGTATTCTAATAATTGTTCTTTTCCCAAGACATTATAACCAAGGAGGGTCCTCTTCCTCTAAGCAGTGACTCTGGGCATATAACAAATGAGGGAAACACTGTAAACTTTTCACTGCAACTCCTTAAAGCAGAAGGCACTGTCAGTGGGGTCTACTGCATAATGTTTAAACATCCCTCTAATTGTGGGTTAACTGTTTTGCCTACGTTGCCAAACAAACCTCGCTAACAACAGCAGCTTTCCTGGCTTTGTCCAGATCATCCATCTTCTTCTTCAACACTTTAAGCTCTCCTCTGAGTGAATCTCTCTTGCAGTAAGCAATGCCTGACTGAGCTATTTCCTGTCAGAATGATAATAGAATTAATAATAATGAAGTTTATAGGTCTTGCAAACAGACAAAAGCATACTCACACAATTTCACTTTATTATCTCAGCAGTTCAAACCATTCAACAACTCTATCAACTCCTTGGGGTGCACAAAGTGCCACTGCCACTTTACATGCAGTGAACGCATTCTAATGTTATCTTTTTCTATCCATAGCCTGGTACCCTGTGAAAATTGAAGGCTGGGAAAACTGAATGAAATGCTTCACCAAGGCAAGGCATATTCAGCATGACTGTGGCAAGAATTGAACCCAAACCTGTTTATCCTGAATCCAACACTGTAACATTCACATTACCCATTCTCACAACAGGTCAAAAATACATGATTTTGGGGTAATCTGCGCATATAATCTGTTATGTGTGGCCCACCACTACCCCATTCTATTTCTCCTTTCCAGTTTCCTAACAGGGCGTAGAAAAGTCAGTACAAACAGGAAGGGGATATGGCACGAAGTTTATTGGAAACATGAAACCAAATATATATTATATTAATACAGCCATGCCTCAATTTTGTCCCTGGCTGAGATATTCAGGTCACAAAATTTATATTGCAGAGACTAGTCTTTCTGATACACTGTATAATGAAAAAGCAAATATTTCTGAAAATGTGCAAATCCTGAATAAGGTCTCAGTTTTATGCTCCGGTGTCAAGTGTTATTTCTACCTTCCATGCAGCAAGTAGTTTAGGCCAAGTCTACTCACATCATCTAAAGCAATGATCTGTTTGTTGAGCTCGCGGTCTGAGAACTGACCACTTTTGATATTCTCAATTCTTGATGTCAGTTCCTGTACACTCTTCTCCAGGAGCTGTTGCTTGTGGACAGCCTGAAAATTCAAATAAACTTATGACATTGGGTTTCCCGACTTCCACAGTCATAGAGTACACGACAAACAAGTGTCCATAGTAACCCTTTCCCCCCCAAGATTGAGCGGCTCAGAGAAACAAAAGAGAAAATAAGGAAGTGTCACCCAAGTTGGCAACTCTATCCAACAAATGTAGCAGCTAATGAACAACTTTCTGGGGAAGCACGGTGATAGAGCATTTTCTTTACTCTGGAACTCACTGCCAGAACAAATTTGAAATGCCCAAAGTCTTAAATTATTTAAACTTAAATTCTAAGCAAACTTGTTCATTGCTATCTGTCAGAGTAGGGGTGTCACCAGGACCTAGCATTGTATGTACATGTGTGCATAAGCTATCATCCTGTCACAGGAAAGCGTTTGAACTCTTTGGATTATTATAACATGTGACGTATCAAAGCTGAAATATACATGTTGAAAGCAAAAGTACCTTGTGGGCTTCTGTTCCTGTAAGTGCAATGATTCTTCTCACGCCCTTTGATATAGCCTCCTCTGACTGAATGACAAAATCTCCAATATGACCTGATCTTTTTAGATGTCTAAATGAAAGAAAATTACACAAGAATTTTAAATATCTTCATTCTTTCCACTAACAAAATGTTCAAACTCAACATAGAGAAGGAAGTGAGCAAACTAACACAACTGCATTATAATGGCATACCAATGAATAAAATGCATAACTCCCTTTTTTGTATTGGTGAACGAGACTACTAAAAATAAATAAATTTCAGTGTTTACATTTTCTGCAAGACAGAGAGCTATGCTACCATAATAGTTTTTAGTCATTTGAGGTTAAGATTTATTCCACTCTTTTATTTTTTATGGACTGACTACAAAACGAAATTTAATCATAATATGATAAGTGGCAATAATTCAATAAGTAGGCTTTGGTCCTAGCCTCAGAAAGTCTTTGTCCCAGGCAGTATAACTAATGTTCTATCACTTATGAGACCCTTGAACATGATATGTATTGAAAGCAAATTATTGCGAATAACAGACCATCTATTGAGCAACTATAGTTTGATTAAAATCTTGTTTTTATAGATGAACAAGTACTTACGTTCCACCACAGAACTCCACAGTTGTAATGGAACCACCTGACCCTGTAGGGTCAGACTCAAGATCTTCAACTGGAATTCCCACAGACACAACCCTAACTGGATCTGGATACACCTTTCAAAGGACAAATACAATAGAAGCACAAAGATTGAAATAGTGTACACAATGAAGCATTCTGCCTCACATATAGGCCAAATTCATTTAAACATTAAATTAGTCAATTATTACCCAATAAGATGAAATATCACTATATAACACATTTAGCCGTTGGTGGACATAATGATAAACATGTGGCATCTATATTTCATCTAACAGTTACATTCTTTATAGGTCCATGTGCTTACAGTTTCCATCACTGTCGTTGTCGTTTTGGGTGTGTTTAATGTGCCCAAGTGTCATATCCTGTTAGGACCCTAGTGAATTCATCTCATGGGGGCTGAAATATAGTCCAAGCAAAACTATACAATTTCCCTTAACTGTCTTTTCTTTCAACTCTAACTTCAATCTATGAAATCTATGAACCTAAAAATATATGACTGTTAAGAGTGGCAAATGAAATATCTACTCCTTGTCGTGACTTGAAAGACACTGATCAGACTGGATACCAAGAGTAACATACCTCATCAAAGACAGCACGCAGACCTTGGATGGTTTTAGCAATGGCCAGTGATGTATCCTTAGCATAAACCTGTTCATTCTTCGCTATCATATTCTGGACAATTTCTTCTGTCGCCTGTACCTCTTTAATGCTCATGGCACCCTAAAAGTGTAAATAACACATTGTATCTACTGGGGGGAATGCATTGTAGAAGCATTACACATTATCTATCTATTATAATGAAACAGTGGTCAAAACAATATGAGACACATTTATTAAGAAATTCATGGAACCCACAAAATTGTTTTGTACTGAGCATTTTTTGCATCATCCATGACAACGAAGAGTTGGCATGGGATCTACAATTTTGCCTCCCTGACTTGTTACAGGTGAGAGAAAGACTATGGTTTAATAACTGTTTCAAGATAAGGATGCATTTTGGACCAAAGCCACATACATTTTGTAACAGGCATAATAAAATACATGAATATAACAAAATACTCGGATTTGCAAAATATTTTTGTTATATAAATAGTCTTTGTAATAAATGTGTCCAAGTGTACTAAGATGTGACAGTTTGAATTGATGAAGTGGGAAAGCTACATGAAGTTTCAATATGTGATACATAGAGGCATTCAGTTCCCACTATGCCAATAAAACTGTACAAAAGACTGAGCTGATGCATCCACCTAAGGTGCATTTGATATTTTATCCTCTTCTTTCATCACATGTACATGAGTCAAGACAGTGTCCATGGACAGCAATGTCTCAGGTTTAGTGGATGTGCAACATAATAGAAAGGACACACAAGCAAAATGATTGTGATCAAGCATTTACTGTTACTATGTGTCTGATAATCTAGCATCATTTATAATTTTACAGGACCATCATTCTTATAATTACTAATATCGCAATTCCTTTATATCTATCCAGTACCTTCGCAGAGAAATCAAATCGTAGCCTGTCTGGGGCAACCAGAGATCCCTTCTGATCTGTTTCCTTCAATACATCCCTCAGCGCAAAGTTGAGAATGTGAGTGGCTGTGTGGTTCTTCATCACGGCACACCGACGAGGCTATGCATAGGAATATGAAAGGCATGAATTAAGTCCTTTAAATGAACAACAGTTTTAGCCAATGAGAAACTGAAAGCTATAAAACTGAAGGGAAAACTAATACCCATCAGCAAAACTTTGCCATTTTTAAATAGAGAATGGTGCTGAAAGTTTTCAGTTTTATCCCTTACAACAATTATATCAAAACTCAAGAATGGTGCCTTAGATAAGAATTTTAAAAGAAAATGGTATAGTGAACTGCACAAAAACTTCAACAGCTTTACATGCCCTAGATTTGATTTAATAAACTGACGAAGCTGTGAAGAACTTACCTCATCGATAGACAGCCTGACAGTATCCCCAACTTTGAAAACTCCTTCCACTGTGCCGATGTGTAACACATAACCACCACGCACTTGCACATTCTTAACTCGGAACTCATCGTCCTAGAATCAAACACAATGCATAAGAATATAAATGTGCATAGTCTAGCAAACCAACAGTCAGACACTTTCATGAGGTCAGAGGGCAAGAACACTCCGGCTTGGCCTTATCATTATCTGTCTAAACAGCCATCTGACTCTAAATGATAGTTGGTGGAATCACCTGTGAAATGCCACATGAATGAAAATTCAGATGTTTTATTTGGAGAGAACAAACTTTATAAAAAAGTTGTCAATATCCTTGAAAATTTATGGAAAATAAATAATGTCTTTTTATCAAATTTATTGGAAAGTGGAACAGTGCCTCATCATGATGTCATTCTTGGGGTAACAACTGAGATTTTGGTGGTGAAATCATATCAGTGCATGTGCTGCTGGGATTACCATGGTCTACAGATTTTGTGGCGAAACATCTAATGGGATAACTGTGTATGTGGCCTCAATCATGTCTGGTAAGCTGGCAAGTGTCCCAAGACAGCAATCATACAGACAAATGGCACAATTCTATTTTAACAATTTGATACAACTAATAAGCCTACATACCCCTTTCACTGTCAGTACTTATTGTTGTGTCATGTTCAGTGGATTAACGTCACTTTTGCAAGACCGCATTGGGAAATAAAACATGTCTCTCACCTCTGCCCCATCTTTTACAATGAACCCTTCATCGAAGATCTGACCACCTTGTTCAGCATAGAAACTTGTCCTGTCCAAGAGAATGCCACACTCCTGACCTGAGGTCACTGAATCCACAAACTGTTTGTTGTAGCGCAACCCAATAATTTTAGCTGTGGCTGATTCAAATGCTGAAATAGTAGTGTCAATAAATGATATTCAAGCAGCACAAAACCAAAAAGAAGAAAATACAAGCTAACAATGCTTGCTTCACAGGCACTAAATTTTTTATTTATCCATTAATTAAGCTATCACATCATCCTTCAAAGATTTTTAGTTAAAATTAAAGCCATTTGCATTGGGAGCTATTTATTTGGCATTATATCTTTCCAATTACTTTTAAATCATCCAGTTTTAATTCCTCTAAAACTTTCTTTGAAGAACAGAACTTGTGTCTCTGGACCCTTACAGAATGGAACTATTCATTAATGATTTGACAGATTTATTGGTTATTCTTAATTTTATTGCTTTACCTACCGTTCAGAATTACTGTGATCTGACATAACCATGTTTTTACAGCACTACTATCTATTTGCGTCTCATGCCAAATCTTACTGTCACAATCACAGCAATGCTTGAGTCCATTAATGAATCAAGGCATTACATGGAAGAATGGGAAGTGCAACAGATTTCCCTGCCACTGAGTCTAGGCCAGTGGATACAAAATTAGCCATACTGAAACATAATTTGTCAAAGCAAGACAAAAGAAAAACTCACTGTAGCTCCCATTTGAATCCGCCTGGTACAAATACTTGAGGGTGTCATCTGTGGGTGGAATATCCTTGTTCTTGAGGTCATTTAGGGCATGCACATCCAGACCTATCAAATCTTCCTTCACTTCACCTCCACCCTGAGACATAAGCTGGCAAAGAAACAAAGGAATGGCAAAAAGTTATGACATGTTTCTCCAGCCCAGCAGCACAGCATTCACTGGGAAACTACAGTTTCAACAATGCAACTAACAATTTGTGTCTTGTTATTGATAAAACACTGTTGCATCTAAGAAGACAATATGCATTCCAACCTTACTAGGGTCCAGAAAATTTATCAATGCAAATGATAGTTTAATACCACCTAAAAGTCTCAATGAGGTGACATGGCTGTCCTAAGGTTTCAGGCCTTCTTTGTTCATCCTTTTCATTCACATTTTTGATGTTCTAGTCCAGTTATTCAGGTTAACAAAGAAAGGCCTGGTCTGAGGAGCATCCACAAAATTTTTTCTCCGTCTACAAATTTCCAAATTCAAATTTTTCCCCTCAAGCCTAACCATTTCCTCTGATAATAATCAAAGATCACACTGCTCAGAGACAGGGTTGTAAACTATAAAACCAAAGTACTTTTAACACAACAGTCAAGCATCTGTCATAGATGCACTCACCAATGAATGAGCCTTGGCTTCATCAAATGCAGCCATATCTATGTTGAGTCCTTTCTCCTCCACCATCAACAGTGTGAGATCAACAGGGAAGCCATATGTGTCATACAGTCGCCATGCAATATCACCTGAGAAGAAGGGAGTTGCATATAACAGATAAAAGAAAACACATAATACAAGTATCTACATAGCTTACCTTTTGCTTTAAAGTGAGGATAACAGTAATCAGTAACACAAAACTTTGAACTTTATAAGGTACGAGGGTACAGAGGATGTGACTTCATTAATTAAAACTATGCAGAACATTCAAAACAATCACTGGCAAAGCATCAAATTTTTTCAATGAAATAGAATCTACTAAATCTTGACTGCATTCTGCAGTTGTATGAGTGAAATTTCCTTGAGTGTCACAGAAGAAAATATCTAAACACATTCCTGCTCAAGCAGCTTTAACAAAAACAAAAAAAAATTGTACCTGGCAGTGTCCTGATGTCACCCATTTTGTTGATGCTTCTCTCCAGAAGGCGATGGCCTCGAGATAGTGTTTTGAGAAACTGAGCCTCTTCTTCATCAATGATTTCCTTGATCTATGAAACAGTGAAAGACACATTACACCCAGACTTTCAACGAATTTGAAACATAACACTTTGAAAGATTCCTTATACAACAAAAGGCTCGATATAAAAGAAATTTCATAAGAGATAGCATATCTGTAAAACCACTTTCATCTCACATTCTTGTTACTTAAAGTACTGACAGCTGTAGTGAAACACAACACTGTGTTCAATGATCTTGTGCAATGTTGATATTGCTGCCAGTTGTGTGAATATCAAAAGCTAAGTGTTCTTAGCCTTACTAAATTTGATCAAACTTACTGTTTCTGGATCTTTCTTGACCTCTGGAAAGGCATCTCCCTGAAAAAGAGGAAAACAAGTTTACAAAAGTTATGAACCTGTACTTTTATTTTTGAAGACAAGAATAGCATTACAATGTTCACTGTCTTAATTTCCTCACAATCATAATGACCTCAAATGAAACAGAAAGGCTAAGTTTGTCCTCATAAGCCTTGGTGTCAAAAACACTGAAATTAAGCATTTTAGGGATCTGAACTTTAAATAAAATTGGGGATTTGTTAAAAACTGTAATCTTTTACAAAGTTTATCGACCTTTTCAAGTTGGACAAACAATGATGAAGCAAGACAAATACACTCACCAGTATCTGCACCACAGTGTCAACAAGAGATGAAAACATCCCTGGCTTGGCACCAAGTTTCTCAGTGGCATATCTGACTGCACGCCTCAAGATTCTCCTCAAAACATACCTGCAAGATATATGAGAGTAACCTCAAGATAAACTCCAATGGGATGAACTGTTACGGAAAAGTTAAACTTTCAGCTTCTACAGCTAAAGAAGTTTTATTTAATCTGCCTGCACTTTTTCAACAACAACCAAAAAAAAAAAAAAACAGCAAAATACAGTGAAACTCGTATATAACGAGGTCGTCGGGACCGACCGTCGGTGCGCGTTAGAACCGATGGCGCGTTACACGCATGGTCCACTGAAAATCATGTAAAAACTGTCAGTAGTTTCAGGGAGACCCATTTACTAGATCTAACATGGCTAGACTGCTCGCTGTGGGTAGAGCGGAAGTGCCTTGTCTACCCAGGGGTCACCCCAGCCGGCCTAATGCGCATGTGCGGAAACAGCAATCAGCTGCGTTTACATTGGAAAACAGGTCAGACATAAAATATCGAAAGAATAAGATAGACAGCGCGTAATAAATGTTGGGTCAGCTGAGAATATAGTCTAAGCAATTACTGACAAATGTGAGATTGTGGATCAGTTTGATTAACACAGTGACTGTGCAACAAGACTGCACACTTAGAATTTCCTGATAATTTAGAGATGTAGACTAGTCTAGGCTACCGGTAACCTACACTCACACGGCCTCGCTCAAGATCATGTAATCACAGCTGATTGCTTTTTCCGCACATGCCCAATAGACCGGCTGACCTTCTGTCTGCAGACGCGAGTCACAAGTTTGCTCTTCTGCTTTCTCTCGACTTCTTCGATTATTTTTAGTTCTGTTTCGAAGGACAGACATTTTTTTCTTCCTTGATTCCATCACTGACAGGTGTAAACAAAGCAATGCAAATGTTGAGAGTCGAGAAACGAATGACTGACAGATCGTAACCACCGTTTCTGCGATTGTTATGATTGAAATCAAAATTGTCTAGCGCAATGATTGGTCTAAACAACAGGCTTGGCCAATCATTAGCCGAGCATATCAATCCCATCTTCCTCCCGTCGCATGGTCACATCTCCACCGCATCCTTCCCTACCCCGCTACCCCTACTGCGCAACTAGTTTGTACCGGTAATCCTACAGGTAAATTACATAAGCGAGACAGCGAGACTTGCCTATTGTTACGTAGCCTAAACATTCGAGTTCCTCGCCGCTGAAAGTTTTATTGCGGACGAAAGGGTTGCGAGGGCTTAATTGCAGGTCGGTTACCTCGTTAGGGCCGGGTTTAGCGGATTTTGTGCTCGTTATATGAAAGGCAAGTTTACTTTTATAAAGAAGGAAAAAAAAACGGGGATTTTCATTTTGCTCGGTACATCCGAGAACTCGTTTTATCCGTGCTCGTTATATTCGAGTTTCATTGTACTATGTAACAAATGAAACTACTAACATACTGCACCCTTAACAGCACAGTCATCTAGATCTATAGAAGTAACACTCTCTTACCCTCTGCCTGAGTTATCTGGTCTGCCACCATCTGCAAGTGTGATGGTGAGAGTCCTGGCATGGTCAGCAAGAACCCTGTAAGCCATGTCAACCCCATCTGTGTCAGCCGCTCCAACTCTACCCTGGTATTCTGGACACCCAGTCGCCTGGCAAGATGAAGTGTAAAATGATGAAGATTTCCACAATCTAAGGCCAACCCAGGAAAGCATCAAAGTGCCTCTGAATTCAAATTCTAAATGTAGCAGTCAATCACAGGCATAAATGCTAGACTATGAAATGCCCTTTCCGTGGACTACATTCTGCTTGTACCAACAATCCTACTTATGACAATGAGTATTAGAATACATATATGTCCAATTGAATTCCAGAGACAAAATGTAGAGCATGACTTTACCTTCTGAATGGCCTGGAATATTGGTTGAAACAGGTCGGTGTCATAATTTGACCTCTTCTGCTGTACGACTGAGATCATACGTTCCAATCCCATTCCACAGTCAATGTGTTTGCGGGGCAGTGTTTTCAAGCTCCCATCTGCCTCTCTAAAAATAAGTTTAGAAAACGAGTATAACATTTCCCAGCTCAGAAAAATCAATTATACAAACACAAGATGGTCCTTATAGGCTATACTGCAAAGTCAAATACACATTGCCTCTCAGGCATTGATGTCAGAATCATGAATAGTTTTTGTCACTTTCTTGTTCATGACATTCATACAAGTTTCAGTTATTGTAGTGGAGTAGAGCTAAACCTAAGGATAAAATGCATATTCTTTCAACTGCACTAGCAGCGGGAATGTTTAACAAGAAACATTTTCTTTTTTTTTAAAATTGCTAGAGACAACACCATTCTTGACTGGACATTATAGATCGGGACAGAGCATCAATAACTCAATATTTTGAGTACTCCAAAGTCACTGCCAGAATCAGGTAGAATCATCATTAAGGGGAGGTGAAACCCCTATGTTATATTTATAGTTAATTTCATCAAACCTACTGTCATTACATATAGCATAAAAAATATAATAGTATAAGAGCTAAACAAGAGGTGAAAAAGACATGTTTTTTGCTAAGTGAAAAACAACAAAGTAAAAATTGACAGTGATATTGCCACTGATAATTCAAAAACTATTAATTCATATTCACTCAAACTTGGCACACTTTTATTGTGCAGCTAAAGATGAGTGATGACACTTAATTTAGGGGACAAAATGGACTTTCAATGAATAACTTACATTGTCCAGCCTATAATCAGTACAAGAAAAAAAAACCTAGGGATACAGTTTACATTTTGAAGAATAGTTTCCAATGTTGTAATTATCATGGCTTTCTGGGTGCCAGATTTCATGTTGACTGGACTACAGTCTTTCAGATACTGCTGGCAAGAGAGTCATTATAATAATAATGTAATTTGCGGGTATTACCTCTTCATACAAAGTCTAGGTAGAAATATTCTCCAGTAATTACCTGTTGTACTGAATGAACACAAGGTTCCAGATCTCCAGGACATCTGGGTCGTCCATGTTGACAAGTTCTTTGGCGTTCCGTCCACCAATGCGGTCAAAGTGAATCTCTGAGCATGGCCCACAAGGTCCTGTCTCTCCCATCTCCCAGAAATTATCTTTCATGTCAAATGGTAACACTCTGTCAGGGTCCACCCTGTGTAAGAGAGAAAAAAAGATAACATACAGTTTGGTCCTAGATGTATATGACTCTGCCAAATCAACTTTGAAAGCATCAGCCTAGTCAATGAAAGTACAGTTAACACAAGAAAAAGGTAGATCCTAAAATGTCTTGTACACACAATAAGCATGTGCCTTGCACTGCAAGGAAAATGTTTAATCAGCCCAAGAGGAACTGTAAATTTGCAGTGTACCAATCCATAGAAAAAATATGCATAGACAACATAATTATCTGTCATCTGGGTAACATTAAAGTGTTGTCTGGCCTTTAAAGGAGAGCTTGTCACTGACTTTATAAAGGAATCAATGATACTACTACTATTAACAGGTGCCCGAAGAGAACAACCTAGGGCACAGTAAACAAAACCAGTATACTACTACTTCAGCTCTGAGTACTTTTATCACAGATAAAGGCTAACTCGATTAAAATGTGCTGTGCCATTGGGTGTTTATATTATTTTCAGTTATAAATACAAGGCCTTTGACAGTCCATGGGTGAGTTCATAAAATATCAGGACTTTGTGCTGACATTTATATCAGACATTTTTACAAAGTGACACATTTATAACAAAATGATATCTGTCACCCCGATTCCTTTCAACTTATAACAACAACTTTTTACAAGTTGAAATCTACTTCATAAATGAAATATACAAAACAGTCCTATCCAGCCAAAGTTATCAATGTTAACCCTTATGACAAGAGATGTCAATGAAAGAAATTATATCCTACCCTAAACTGATCCAGATGTCTCTGGCTTCATTGTCAGGCTCAAGTCCTGCAGCTGGGTTCCCACCAAAATATGTCACATACAGCCGAGACTTGTCAAGCTTCATGCGGTCAACAAGATACTCATATGCCCAAGTGCATACCTCTTTCTGCATACAGGAGTGTAAACAGAGGCTTGTTAGTAACATGCTGAGCTTTATAAAGTGATGAAGGGCATCTCGTAAATAATATCAACAATGAATACTATTCGCATTTGGGAAGTCCCGAAGAGTTATCTCCTTTCAACATTTCCAAAATGCTGTCTGTGCACTGGCACACACACTCGAATAATTGCACTTTAAAAGACTCAGAAGGTAGAAAACTCATCTTTTATTATTTCACATATACACTGCAGACAGCACATCAAATTCATGTGATCTGAATTCTACTTCATCTACTGGAGGAATTTAATGAGCTGTTTGCTTACATATCCAGCTCCACCTCCATTTCCAACACAGGCACAGTAATCTATTTATATTTTATTATGAATCCTGAAATGAACCTATGGCAAAAACTGCATTCTTATCCATTTTTATCAGGGCCTGTGTAACAAATGCCTACAAAATATATGTTCTCCTAGCATAGCTTTTACAGCTTCTAGTTAACGTCAAATATTAGGAACCAAAAGCCTTCTTTCAACGAGCCCTTTTACACTAACCACAGGGCTAACTATACAATTTGAAATAATATTTCTTCATATCAATTTCCATAAAAAAGTAGACACTCTTTGCTTGCAACCCTCATCATGGCAACTCCTACGTATTCGCAACATTTTTCCAACAACACAATGTTGTATTTCCTAAGTAATAGTCACGGGATAATCGCTCTTTAAATTACAATTTCTCTCATGCTTCCAAAGAGTTGTAATTAAACAGGGCAAGTCGCATAAAATTCACGATTACCTTGTAGTAGTCTCCAAATGACCAGTTTCCCATCATCTCAAAGAAGGTATGATGATAAACATCTTTTCCAACATCATCCAGGTCATTGTGTTTGCCTCCTGCACGCACGCACTTCTGGGAGTTGACCACTCGGACATATTTTGACATGTCACTGTTTGGATCCACTGTACCCAAAAATATGGGCTTGAACTGTATGACAGGAATTATTGGTATGATAATATTTGTGAATTAACAACAATGATTTAAAGTCCCACTTAGTGCTTTCAAGGAACATGATTAAGGAGTAGGACAAACTTACAAATAACTATTCTTATCAAACAATTTTTTTTTGCAAGCATCAAATTATGCTTTTTTTTTTTCAGTGCTGTATTACAAGTTGCTGAAAGACACATTCTTGCCACATTTACTCCTCTGCATCTGCATGATTGCAGCGCTCAGAGAGCATTCATGATAAAGAGTAATATTCAGTTTCATCACTGTACAGAATGAGCAGCAGTAAAGCAGTTTACTACCTGATTCATGCCTGCATTGGTGAACAGCAGAGTAGGATCATCCAGAGGAATTGTGGATGATGAGTGAACATACTGATGTTCTTTCTCTTTGAAAAAGTCTATGAAACTTTTTCGCACTTCCTCAGCATTCATCTTGATGTTAACTTCAGGGTCACTGTCAGCCTCCTTCTCAAACCAAAAGCTGCTTCAGTTTACTCAACTGGACCTGTTGACAAGAGACAAAAAATTTTAAGGCAGCAATTCCTAACTAACAATTTGTAAGTCTGTCTACATCAGCTGAGATCTGCGGTCAAATCATGAGACTCTCCAAAGATGTGCATAGGTTAGGGTTGAACAGTCTGCAAAGTGCAAGAGAATGCCTTGCCAATAATATCAATATCTAGGAACTCTTCCACTAGTGCTTACATTTCTCTAACCCTGCCCCTTACTATAAATCAA
>JAWQUT010000157.1:1008958-1012303 GCA_033807755.1 Ellobium chinense
TATGTGTGNGGGGTGCATGCAAAGAGGCATAGTGATTGTTCATGGGGGATTAATTCATTGATGATATACCAAGGGGAAAAATAGCGGGGCTCATATGAAGTGGCGTCTATGCAAATAGCACACTACAAATTTAAACTGGAACATTCAACAATAAAAAACATGTTACCCTCCTTCCTCCGACAATTATCCTCCTGTCAAAAATCTGTGTTCTTGTGTGTCAGCTCAATCTTTTGATATGTCCAGATACTTTAATGCAAGATAGGAAAATCGGTCTCCTGGGTTCAAATGGTAAATAAATGAATATATGTGCATGAAAAGATGAAAGCATAATTCTTACTTTGGGTGATGGAACAACAGAGAACGACGTCATGATTCTGTCTGGGTACTCCTCTCTCATTTTGCTGATCAACAAAGTTCCAAGACCTGATCCAGTGCCACCACCAAGAGAATGAGCAAGTTGAAATCCCTGTCGAACAAAAGGTATTTGTGAGATACATATTTGTAAATTATCACTGATAAAGATCATAGGCCACTTATCTGTTTTGCAATAAGCATGTGCTCCAGTCATGAAAGAGAGTTATGGTTCTTGGCTCTTAAGAAGGCTTTTTGCTCTTTGTTTCAGAATTCTGTATATATTATTACTGGTAACAGCCTAGCTGGGCTAAAATATGAATTTTTCACTATTCAGTGGTCATATATCTAACTTGCAATATTGAAATCAGCAAAAACATATTTCACAGTAAAGCCATACATAATTAAGCATGCATGAACATAATTATGAGTGGACAAGAATTGCTCAAGTACTTTCAATCATCAGAGAAGTGCTTTCTTGAGAGGAAAACTTTCCTTAATAATCTTGAAGTATATCCTTAAAAACAAACACATCCATCACTAGGTTCAATATTCAGAGAGAGCAGTACTTATGTGAGCAGTCGGGAAGTGTCAGGGTCATAGGTGAACACTAGGCTAGCATGTGAAAGTTTGTGAATGATTTAGGTATCTGAGAATTAAACTGCTGTGAAGTTAGCGTGCCTGTGGTGTAGTGGTAGCACATTCAGACTTGCAAATTGAAAGACCCTGGGTTCGATTCCCGGTAGGGGCATGAAATTTTCTAGTGTAGGTCTTTTTGGCCCCCTTCTCAAAATTGATCCTTCACAGTATTTTGGTCAAATCCCTGGTGGTACACGTCCCTAGGTAATGTGAAACATCTGAAAAATTATCAGACTGGGCTCATATTCCTCCCCATAATAATAGAGAATATAGAGAATATAATATATAACATATAATATATATATACTTTGCCACCTGACTACACTTAAATGGCCATCAGGCCTCTTTTATTACATGAAGGATGATGCTCTGCAAGTAATGTGGCACTAATCCTTTTCAAAGCAGACCTAACATTACCTGTGCTTGTTTCATTGAAAGGCAAAGATCCATATTAACATATGGGAGCCTCACATCACAATGAAAAAGCACTAAGGTTAAAGTAGAAGATGTAACCACGTGTCCATATTTGTTCTCATGAAAAGTGCTAGCAAACTAATTACAGTGGAACTAACCATACCTGTAAGCAATCGCAATTCTCAGATTCCTTTCTGACAACGTCCATGACCGCATCCACCAGCTCTGCACCCTCAGTGTAGTGTCCTTTAGCCCAGTTGTTGCCTGCTCCTGTCTGTCCAAATACAAAATTGTCGGGCCGGAAAAGCTGACCAAATGGTCCTGACCTCACAGCATCCATTGTTCCAGGTTCCAAGTCAATAAGTACTGAGCGTGGGACATATTTGCCTCCTGTGGATGAAAGTGAAATGATGATGATGAAATGAGGAGGAAGAGAGGGAGATGAATGGCAATGATAATCTAGGAAAGTTACCGGGAGAGGAATCCTGGCACTGATATGATGATGATGATGATGATGGTGATCCGGGTTGTGGGAAAGGGATATTAAAACCACCTTACTTGTCAGATCTAAGGACATTCTTTTATGTCTTTTAAAACATAGTGGCTAATCTCCAGCAAACCAACCCAACCCACACTGGTCTTCAAAGAAAATGATGCCAATGAATGGAATATGTTAACTGATGTGGTGATATGACATAACATCACCAGCACACAGAGTATTTTGGGGCCCATATCAGAACCCCCATACTGGCATGCATTCTACCCTTGCCATAGAAGTGAGGGTACAGTACTTTGCCTGGCTGTTCAAATTTTGATCCCCAAATCTCGCTTATTATCTATGTGAAGCTCATGTGGTATCCATGTGCCTAGCCCAAGTTTTGCTTGTAAGAAAATTTCATGTTAATGGAATCCATATGGAGTCATGACAATGGGTTTGGAAGGTCTCTTTGTCATTAAAGAATCCTGTTGTAGCTTCTCTTTCAAGTGATTGAACATCACCAATGAACATGTCAGTACTACAAAGTGGCCATGAAGAATGATTTTGATGAACAAATGATGACTGGTTTAGGACCCATCTTCACCAAATCGCAAGACTCCAATCTCTGGTGAGTGTGAGAGGCTCAGATTCTCCATCACCTCCTACAAGCGTGCCCACATCTCAGCATCTTCTTGCTAAAAATGATGTCACTAGAGATCACCTGATTTTGTAGATCAAGCCAGTATCATCATTATATTGTGAAATGTCTGGGAACATGCAAGAGGATGAAGAAAAAGTTAAAATTTTAATGAGGTCATGATAAGATGGTAAAGGAAAGGAAAAGAAGGCCAGAAATGACTGACCTGATGCCTCCGTGTAGTAGACATTGATTCTTTCCAGTTGCAAGTCACTGTCTCCATGGTAGTTGCCAGTTGGGTCAATGCCGTGCTCATCTGAGATGCACTCCCAGAACTGGGGATGAGAGGAGCAGACAGTTTGTGAGGGTTCACTTACTTAGCCTTTGATGTTCTGGAGTTTATTTAGTTGTTTTTTTTTTTTAATCTAAAACACAGTGTTTCCCAGTGCGGAATTAACCTAATAGCATGAGTAGCATAATAATGCTATGGGCCCCGCATTTTTGAGGACTCCACTCTAGATGCTTGCAAGCTTTCTGTTGGAATAGGGAATCCCAGACCAGGTTTCCTGTCTATCGACACTTCCGTAGACAGAGTTGTTACCGTACTATAGCGGGCGAATGTCCGCGATGTGTGGTTCACATTCCTCCAACCCCCTCCCCCTCCCCCTGCTAAATATCAATACCATTAATACGATCTGAATGAAAGGCAAAATTTCCTCTCTCTCTCTCTCTCTCTCTCTCTCTCTCTCACACACACACACACACACACACACACACACACACACACACACACACACACACACACACACACACACACACACACACA
>JAWQUT010000157.1:1015367-1034864 GCA_033807755.1 Ellobium chinense
CCCCCCACCCCCACTCCCGGTGAGGTCTAAACAAGTAAGTCTAATGTCCAACTGCCCACAAGGAACACCATAGTGGCTGGAAGTTTGTTTTTTTTTTTCCTTCATGGACA
Organism: Ellobium chinense; assembly: GCA_033807755.1. Lineage (NCBI taxonomy): Eukaryota > Metazoa > Mollusca > Gastropoda > Ellobiida > Ellobiidae > Ellobium > Ellobium chinense. The sequence goes on from JAWQUT010000157.1 coordinate 1,015,478, forward strand.
GTGAAGATAGAGAGGGGCCATAATATGGTGAACCTCTCTGATGATACACTTACAAGACATAATATACACCATCTTAGCTTGCAACCAATTATATTTTATTACCTGTGCATTTTGTGCATGAACAACTGTTCAAATAAAGACTGAAATAGGGGGAGGGTTAACTACCCATGGTCACTCACCAGTCTCGTAGTACTATAGCATCAATTGTTTATTGTCAGTACTCGGTGTACTCGTATGAGAATTGCCATGTTTATTTTATGTCTTAGATCGATTTCAGAGTTAATAGAGAACTTCCGCAACAACGGTGGTAAAACTTAATGGTGGTAAGAATAAACATCGAAATTGCACAATTTCTTTACTAACCAAGTCCCAACCGCATCCTACCTTACCACCCAACTAAATTTAACTTGGTTTAAAGTTCATGGACTCCCTTATACATCAGCCTCCCCTCCCCTCCCCCTCCCCCAGTGCAACCCAACCTCCATCCCCTGACGTGTTGAGACTACAGCCGCTTATGCTGTTGCATGGGCCATAGACAGGTTCATGAGCCCATCGGCCTCTTGTGGCATTTACAGACAGGTCATTACCTGTCAAGTCGCTGACATTTTTTGATGTACACAATTATGTAATATGTGACTGTGTCTCTACTGGAACTGCCCTTAACTAATTTGAAGTTCTTATTACCTTTGTCACCTTGTGCCCTCCCTAACCCATCCGTGGCATCTATCCCCTCCTCTCTATAGGTTTGTAGACTATCGCCGCCCATGCCGTGGTCACACAAAGGGTCATGAACGCCATTTACAGGAATTGCTTGTCAAGTCGATGACATTTTCTAAAGTACACAGTTATGTAATAGGTGGCTGTGCCTCACACTGGAACTGCTCTTAACTGGTTTGAAGTTCTTTGTATCCTTGTGCCCTCGCTTTCCCATCAGTGGCATCAGCTCTCTCTTCCATTTAGGTTTTGAGACTGTCGCCGCCGATGTCGTGGTCATAGACGGGTTCATGAGTGCACTGGTTATTTAAGACATTTACAGGACATTGCTTGTCAAGTCGATGATATTTTCTGAAGTACATTTGTAACGTGTGGCTGTGCTTCAAGTTCATTCTATCTTCGTATCCTCCCTGAAGAATCAACGATCCCCTCTTCCCCTTTCCTTAGGTATTGAGACTATCGCCGCCTATGCCGTTACCGTGGTCACAGACGGGTTCATGATTACACCGGCCACTTGCGACATTAACAGGACATTGGTTGACAAGTTGGTGACATTTTCAGATGTACACACGCAATACGAGAGGTGGCTGTGTCCAAAGGCGACCAACACAGACCCCATTACTGTAAATACATTCCCTCGGCGACAGTTTGGGCCACCAATGGCTACAACACTGTCCTTTGGAAATTCGAGATTTTTACCGCAGATTGTTGGAATGCTTTACCCGGTTACCTCATTTTGTTTTAATTTTAATGTTTTGCCTCTGCTCATTCGACGTAGGTCAGGATCCCATCCAATGTCTGTCTTTGCAAATATAAAAATCGAAAATGCTCGTTCTAACATGGGAGTGGGTTATTCTTCCATTGGAAGTGATATTTGCCCGGTCATTCTTAAAGTCGGAATGCCATCGAACACAAAAAGGCTGCACTAAAGAACATCACCGAAGTACAAAATAACACGTCACGTACTATATAATGCAACGAAGTACCGCCATGATGGTTTAATGGTATTACCGAAAGCCTGTCTCAGACAAGATTAGATCATGCACGCAACCTGTATAATCCTCTCTAAGCACACCGACTCACTCTCTCTCCCTCCTCATCCCTTCCCAGCTCAACTTAACAGGCCGACTCATCTTCAGTGGCCTTGTGCTCGTCGCGTACATTTTCTTCTCTACAATCTCATACTCTTTCCCGGGTTCCGTCTGTCGTTCCTCCTTGCCCCATGTCTGTCTCTCGTCTTTTATCTGCACCTTCCCTTACTCTCCATCCTGTCCAACCCATCCTACAAAATAAAACAGAGGAAAAAAAAATTCCAAGATTACTCAGACACCTCATCGATCGATGAGTGAGAGAGACACAGCCCAGACGGTGAGTCTCGTTAACCCAGTGTGAACTATGGCTGGGAAGGGAAGTTCGACACAAAAGAGCTTCTCCACAGTTTCGATCAATCGAATGTTGTTGAGAATCGAGGCACAGGATCGAGCTTTACGCCCGATGTTTGTATATCGCATATCTGGCTTAGCTAACTGTGTTAGATTATAAGCAGGGGTGTGCTGTTAGGACACCGTGGATAACCATTTGCTTCGGTATTGACCAGTAACGACATTTTTTATCGTTATAAAAAATACTAAAGAGGCTGAAAAGAAAATAATGCCCTACCTTCACTACGTGTGTATCTCAATCTGTCTCATGAAGCCAAACAACAATGATTCTTTCTTTGAGGGTGGGGTGGGGGCGGGGGAGGGGGTGAAGAGAGAAAAGGAGTGACATGAACCCCGGGGCGATCGCAGCTCGAGTCGTGATCTTTAGTTCTTAAGGCTCCTGAGTGTTGTTGCGATCAAGAAAGTTCTAGCTGGAACAAACCCGAGCCAAAAAAGATCGATCCAGGATCAATCTATGCGATCCTAGCTGTGAAAAGCTCTTTGTAAAATGACGGATCGGCCATGTGCAAATGTGCACCAGCCTTGGGTCGTGATATTTAGGACGATGTTATCAAATCAGCCCTGGACGGTTACCCTTATCGGCTTGGTTGCTGTAGTTGCTTTTATCTGATAGCTGCTGTTGTAGCTGTTATTGATGGTGTAGTTGTTGTTGCTGCAGTGGGAGAGACGTTGTTTATGCTCTTGTTGCTGCCAGCCTAGTTTGTGGATCGATACAGTACAGGTCTGCTGCGACACTGGCATGATATGAGGTTGTGTCCAGTGCCGTCCTTCATTGTTGCTTTTCAACACAATACGGTATTATTGATAAACCATCTAATGAAGATAACGATAATGAAGATGATAACGCATTTAAAAAAAAAAAGAACGTTTCAGTACAGAATTGTCATTCTTCAATACCTTCGACCAAACTCCATGTAAAATGCAAACCCCATCACATAGACTGTAAACCCCATCACATAGACAAAACTATTTCTCCATGCCTGATCTCAACCCCTTGATGGTAAGACAGACAAACCAGGCGCACTTCACTGCATGGACCTAATGAGATCTGGGCCAGCCGGGAGCGTAAATACAAATTACATTGACATATAATATGCAAGCCCATCCCCACACCAGGTTTTAAACTGACCACCAAGCCCCTTCGAATATTGTTGGCATTTTAAGTAATATTTCTTGTTGTTTCTCTCTTTCACCCCCACCCTAACCTCTTCCACTACCTCTTCACTGCAATAGCTTTGGTAGGGATGGCCCTTCTTCTGACCTTCAGACCGGCCCTGCACCTACACCTGTGCCTGCGGTCAGTTAAGATAACCGTGTCTGACAAGGCATACCCATTCCCAGTTCGTTAAATGGAGGTACAGACTGCTTGTACATGCTAATCAAAAGCTGCAATCACTGAGCTCGAAATGAAGGGTCAGAAAAACTGAGTCTAATAATGTTTCTGTCCATCTGTACCAAGCACTGTTATTATCATCGAAAGAAAAATAAGACAGGGAATTTGGGGAACAGCATCGTCACCAACATCAGCAGAAAAAGCAGTCCAGGCAACAAAGAAATTAAAACAATAATTTTAAAAGAAGAAAATCGCAACACAATACCATTGGGCGGCGATTAAGAGCTGAAAAAGTAAAAAAAAATTCAGCTTCAAACGAATGCAGGTCTTAATTAACAAACTGCATGCAGCAATATCGTTATCGTTAGTTTGATTGAGCAAAAATAGAAATACGGACTAGACTAAATAATGCACATAACGCACACAAAAGTGAGATAAAATAATATAATCAGTGACTCATTTGAGGTCGATAAGATAATAAATTAATCCGATTAAAGTACAAACCAAAATAAACACAAATCAGACAGGCTAAACACAGACATGCATACAAGCACGCACGCACTCGCACACACATACACACAGACAGGGACACACACACACACACACACACACACACACACACACACACACACACACACACACANCACACACACACACACAATGAAACCACTACAGATTTGCTTTTCTTTGTTCTGTTTTCGCTTTTGGCATCCAGAGCCTGACTTGGCCAGGCATCTGATATGAGTCATAGTGGTTGCCAGCGTGGAACTTCGCACTGATGAAAAAGTGTACCTTCGCTTACTTCATGCTTCGTTTCGTACCTGTCCTCTTAACCTAGTGCAGAACCGTCTACCCCCACCTTTTTGTTTTGTTTTGTTTGTTCACCTCTTCGAGTGATGTGTTTATTATGTCTTCATTTCCACAGGAGGCGTTAGAAAAGAACGTCAGGATTGCACACTGCTGCTTATGCATTACAGTACTATGTAGCCTAGACCTATATCATCGTTTCAGCTTTCGAGAACAGTGAGCTTAGTGAGGCCCTTTATCGTTACAAGCTCATTTCCTGTTTATACATAGATATAGGCCTATACACATAGGGCCTACAAGTAATACAGTATTTTTAAAAAAATTAAATGTTTATCTTTTTGAAATTCACAAAGGCCAGCTTTGCTTACAATGCAGAGGACAATACAATATGCTGAGGACTTGAAAACTCACAAACTTCGCCAGAGAAGCAAGCGACAGAATCTGAAGAGTAGAGGGCTACTGCTCTAATGAATGAATGAATGAATGAATGAATGAATGAATGAATGAATGAAGCTAGCAGGGCTTTCACTTTCGGTTAAGGATAGGTTCAGCAAAGACCAGCCCTAATAACATTGTCTGATCAAGTTACATTTCTGATCTGCGCCAGCATTCCCCTGTTCGACAGTGTTCGACCCCCTCCCCTTTTCCTGTCCCAAACATTCCCAAGCGGCAAGGAACCTCAATCTGTTGTTAAATTTATTTTGTATACACAGAAGAAGGAAGGAGAGAGGGAAACACAGGAAACAAAAACAAGTGGCGTATCCACTCCATGTCGCGGTGTGTTATGTTAACGCATTGTTCAGAATCACATCAGCATCAAATCTGGGACTTGGGACCCGTTGCGAGGGACGCTTCTCATCCTATTATATTCATTCACCGCTATGCAAGTTATGCGACCATCCTTTATAACATTGTACCTATAGATTTAAGGCCACTGCCAATGCTGGCTGTGGTTTACGTCCAACGGAAGAACGTCTGACTGAACTCAGCTGTCGCTGCTTTGTTGTACATGTGCGTCCCATACAGTGATTTATTTTGAGCTGCTGTTTCTGCATATGTTGATGTCTAATATTGAAACATGTTGTATGAAGACTACTGAAGACAAAGTACAGTAACAGCTCGAAGAAAATCCAGGGGATTGGGCTGAAGATGATGACGCAGAACGATCTCAATCTCATCGGTATTGTTTTTTTACCATTCCCCTCAAGATAAACTGATGACCTGATGCTAGTGATGACTGGTCTTCAGCTAACCCCCCCCCCCCCCNCCCCCCCTTTCCTACTAATGGGGCTTTATGCACTATGGAGTCTGCTGTTACCTTCTAGTAAATGTATTAGTGGTAGTCACTAGTCAGAGAATGGTCAACCCTATGGGAGGTGCTGTGTCCACTCCTCCTAGGCAAACACAGCATCAGAGCATGCCGGTGTCTCCAGCCAAATCTAACACATAAAGTGAAGGAGGACATGACCTGACACGGACCGTCTACTCCGGTGTTTGTCGCATTGTTATTGTAACAGACAAACAAACGAATTACTGCAACGCTGTAATAGTAAAGGGCAAACAAACGAATTACTGTAACGCTGTAATAGTAAAGGGCACAAACGAATTACTGTAACGCTGTAATAGTAAAGGGCAAACAAACGAATTACTGTAACTGTTCAAATTACAAGTTACAAGCTATGACAGTTCATGGACAGTCATTTACAGCCCCAAAGAGTCTAATACAGGCTAACAATGCAAAGTTTTCAAGTGCCTTTTCAGAATATATATCAGTAACAAGACAGCTGTAGCGAGTAGATGATTTTTTTTTTTTTGTCCGAAGCATCAAACTAGACTATAAAATTATCAATGTATTACAAATGCAGTAAGCGAATTTTGTGCATTTTATATAGTGGCCAGTCAGACGTGTGAGGCTGCCCAATTTCAGATGCTCACGGTAAAGGCACACGGCGGGCAGTGGAAGTGTATAAGCACATTCGAACAAGTAAGCATACGTAGTCCAGTGGACCTATTGGTTGATGTGCCCTCCAAAGGCACGTAGACTTATGCAAAGCAACTAAAAAAAAAAATTATGTATAGAGTGCAGTGATGAAGGGAAATACAGGAAAGGGCAACATGTTGTGAGCAAGACAAGTGCTCTATTTCACCACATTCCAATGCTACGAGATTGCTGTAATCAATGTAAATTACGTGAGCATGGCACCACATGGGCGGCATGCACAGCTAGCAGAACATAATGTCCACTGCTTACAGCACATGCGCACAATATTTACGGTAAATATTAAGCTTATAGCCTTGCAGCTAGAGTTTCGATTCCCCCGAGATCATTTATCCTTCCTGTTTCCATCTTTTCACATGCCATGTGCTCACATTAAAGGTTTTAAAGGGTGGGAGGGGTGAGGTAAAATCATGTGCTATACGAAACTTTTCTATTTTACTTTATTTTGGATGACATTATATTCTCATGAGCACCAGGGATGTGTGAACGCCAAACAAGAGAGTACTGTCAGCGTGGATCCATGAAAACAGGGTGTATGTTCAAACTGCAATCTTGCTTAAAGTTTAAAGCACTGATAAGCTTTCGTGAGCTTACAGTGGCATGTAACATACTTATTTTGGTAATTTTGAATAGGGAATTCACACGCTAGGGCTGAGTGAGTGACTGAGTGAGTGAGTGAGTGAGTGAGTGAGTGAGTGAGTGAGTGAGTGAGTGAGTGAGCGAGTGAGTGAGTGAGTGAGTGTGAGTGTGTGTGTGTGTGTGTGTGTGCGTGTGTGTGTGTGTGTGAGAGAGAGAGAGAGAGAGACATCGCGGACGCTCTTCTTTTGTAGTGCGGTCACAAATCTCGCCTAGGAAAAGCCGTTAACCTAGGGTTCCCCATTTCATCAAACAGCTTGCAAGCATTTGGTCCGGAGCGCTCGAAAATGCGGGGTCCATAGCACATGTTTCTTTCATTACAATGTTATACAGGCGCAAACGGAGAGCTAGACGTGGGAGAACATCTGGACATCGTAATGTTAATTTGATACATACGTTTGGCGGGGAGGAAAGTGAAACCTTTCAGACGCCTTTTTCTAGAGATTCTTAGCTTTTGCCACCTCAGTCTTCAGTAAAAGTAACGTACATGTACTTTCCTACTGTGCATGTATACTACTTTCCAACAAGTCCACCGCCAATTCATTCAAAACAAAACCTTGCATCATAAGCTAAAACTGTAGGATAAGATTGATGACGGGGCTTATTAAATTCATTTTTGATGGGTCTGCAACATCCACGTTGTGTATTAAGTGCTTCAAATATGTCATCATCTACTGTGCCCTGAGCCCAGGTCCTGTCAAAATGCAGGACCGACCAGATGACAGGACGTGACAGGCGCAAAAGAATGATGGGCGTGACACTACCAGGCTGGAGCGAAATACATGTACATTGTACTTGTATTGCAACGTTAGACAGGATGTCGCAGCGTGGAACTCATACTATATTATTATGTTATGATAAGAAAGTGATTTCAGTTTGAGGTGTTAGAGTTTTCAACAGATATGTTGAAAGAAGAAAATATTGTCAGAATGCTAGTGATCAGCCCCTGTAAATGGTTGTGGCACTATACGCTTCTCAGAGAGTTGAGAAGCCATAGAGGAGCAAGTCTGCTGGGGTAATAATAGTGTGAAGTCGCGTGAGCGGCCATTAGCCTGGATACGAGACTTATAAACCGCATTATTATTATGTAATTATTATTATCCATGTAAAGCCTTCCACAAATACTGAGAAACAGTCTAGGAAGATCTCCATTCGCTATTCACATCGGAAAGAAAAAAAAAACCTCAGACTTTCATTGGGGTTATTGTAGTGCTCAGAAAATGTTCAGTAGAACATCTTTATATGTTCCAGCGATTCCAACGATTGCAGACCAGCAATCAGGCGCGTGGCCAGGGGTCCCGCAGGAGACAGAATCCTGATATAAGAGGTCAAAAGGAGTCACAATACAGGTCCAACATAGAGGCTATAGTTTATAGTTTACAGAACTTGCACATAAATTTGGCACTGCTTTCAAACTCAGTATCATGACCTCCTCCCACCCCTCCCATTTCCATCCCTCTCGGAATTCAAGTTCCGGGTTCTTCTACTACAGAAGAAAATACATTTACGGCAGCATAAATCATTATAAGTGACTTCACTTACAGAGACCCTTATATGTCTATGTGAACCACAATTTTTTTTTTCCGGCATATTATATATCACAGCCGCACTTGATGAATGCTACCTTAATTGCTGCATTTTGAAAGGACATGTTGGCTACACATTAAAGTCTGCTGCCGATGATAGTGTTTCGCTACATCGGAAAATAGCTATTAGTGCTTCTGAGTTGTGTGTGTGTGTGTGTGTGTGTGTGTGTGTGTGTGTGTGTGTGTGTGTGTGTGTGTGTGTGTGTGAGAGAGAGAGAGAGAGAGAGAGAGAGAGAGAGAGAAAAAGAGAAAGCAAAAAGAGAAAAGTTCGGGAAGGGAGATTGTATCAGGTAACGACAGTGCCTGGCCTTTTCAGCTCAACTATTTGACGTCGGATTTTCATTAACATACCAATCTGGTTGCTGTGCTTCTGTATTTTAATGACATGCAAGACACGGTGCCGCAAGGTAGTTCTCTCGCAGTGTCAAACAATAGTTACTTTCGCAGAGAGACAACAATTTTTTTTTCGGTTGGGGANGGGGGGGGGGGGGGGGGGGGCGGCGAGGATGTCAAGATTCTCAATTTCGTGTAATTGCAGTTTTATAGGCAGTGGTGTTGACAGAAGGTGGAGGCGGTTATTTGTCTACTGTAAGACATGCCAGTCTAGTTCGCTTGGGGGCACACCCAGATGTGTACTGACTAGAGTAATGGCAGGATTAGAGAATTAAAGAGTTTCAAGGAAAAGAGGGTGAGAGAGAGAGAGAGAGAGAGAGAGAGAGAGAGAGAGAGAGAGAGAGAGACAGACAGACAGACAGACAGACAGACAAGCACAATTATACAGCTTCATTTCTACACAAGACGATGATTATCAAGGAATATAAAGCTAGAAAGATGAAGAGCGTGAAGAAGGATTACCGAGGAGTTTGAGTCATTAGATCCCTTGCCCGTCTCCTCTCTCGTTTTCTCTCTCTCTCTCTCTCTCTCTCTCTCTCTCTCTCTCTCTTCTCTCTCTCTCTCTCTCTCTCTCTCTCTCTCTCTCTCTCCATCTGTTATCCGCTGATGATTCAGCATCATAAAACGAGGCCCTGGACAGCATAGAATGTAAACAGAGCCTGCTTACTCATCGTCATATTCCAAATACCGTACTTATACACAGTACTATTGTCAGATTCATACTTATAAATATACTAGTGTACCACTTAATAACCCTGAAGAGCCCATGGCTCAGATGGGAATAATACTGTAAAAAACCATAAAGGATGTTTTTGACAATTCCTCATCTTAGTGGTTGCGCTTGGTGCAAGGACAGACTGACACGCTATTCTCATAGAGTCCGAAATAAAGCAAGAAGATAATAATATGAATGCAATAAAATAATGCGAATGACAATAATGACGAAATCTGTTTCTTTTCCTTTCAGGAAAAGGCGACAAGGTTGCCACTCGTCAGGATTTTCTCTTACGCTAAGGTAAAATGGTTTAAGAAAAGCCATTCTCCCCTCCAGAGGCGCAAAGTCGCTCTTCGTACATTGTTGAACTGTAGGGTTAAAGCGGGTTAATGTTTTCTTCTTCTCAACAGTAAAATTAAAAGATCTTTTTTTTCCCAATGAATTTGCTATAACATTGCGCGCATAGGGAAAATATCACTTGTTATAGGGAAAATGCACATGACCATAGTGGCAACACGAAAGAAAGATGAAGGCGTTCCTGACTACTAACTGATGTTGACAGCGGTGGGTCTATTAAATTTTGTCACGCTTCGGGCATACGTGAGGAATTCACTTTACAGTATCTACAAGTATCAGGCAGACTAATATATTTGGGCATTACAAGTGCCATCAACACATTATTCATGCACTTAACACAAACGCAGAGCATAGTTATACATATTGTGACCAGTCATGGAACTAAAACTACAATCTGAGATACACTAAACATCAAGATAACGAACATACGGCATAGAATAACTTAAAGGCCTGAAAGGGGATATAAAAGGCGCGGTGAGGCATGATGGGACCCTTCACTAATAATTATGACTTCAATCGCACAGTAGGCTACACACTGGTGTGGAACGCTATTTTGTGCTTTTTTTTTTTCGAGTTCACGAGCAAAACATTTCATACTGCAAAGAAACTTTGCAGATCGCTAGTTTACGGTCCCTCTAAACATTACGATAACGAAAAAAGATACGAAAACATCAAAGTCTTTGAAATATGAAAGCAAGTTCATCTGAATCAAAGAAGTGTCCAATGTCATCTGCCTGCGCAAAGGCCGCATCTCCCATACATAATTCATATAACGGTACGGTGTTTGCGCAGGCATCCCTCGAAGGCAGGGCTTGCCTACCGATGACAACTATCAGACAGCGCAGCTCTAAGACGAGAGGAAAACGATTTCCGAATGATGCAGTGACATTGATAAAAGAACCGTCAATCCCGTGAGAGAGAAAATAAACACAGGAGTGTACAGCCTTCTTTACATATCTGCACAGTGTACACAGAACATGCACTGACATAATCTTCCCCCCTCAAACAAAAACACCTCCCCCCCCAAAAAAAAACACACAAAAACGACAAAACGACACACTTTTAGGTTACCGTGAGCGATTTGATATCATTATATCGTTATCAAATTTTAGAAATGATACCGTAAAATCCATGAAACTCGGGATCTTACGCATCGTGTACCCTTAAGTTAGAAATAATAAACACACAGCGTACAAGACCGGCCCCTAGAAACAGATGTGGCAGAACCCATACTGCTTGTACATGCAATTCACAGGCGCGGCTTGGCCCAAGAAAGCCATTAAAGCGTAGATGTTCGAAGAAATGTATACACAAAAAGTTAGTGAAAGGATGGTATTGGATGGTTGTATCACTGACGTAAACAATTGTATCACTGACGTAAATATTTATTTAACTTTTAAAGCAATGGTGTTCGGGTTTATTTCGGGCATATTTGTATGAGGTGGGTGGGCGTAGGGTACGAAAGAATTTTACGCATCAATGTTGCTGCTGAGGTTGATAAAAATAGTGGTGGTGTGAATGCCGTAGATGCCTGACACGACTCCATTCATTTCAGTAGCAGCCCCTGTCAATGTTGTAGTGTTAATGCTATGTTTGTGTCTGTTGGTTTTTGTATTATGTGTTATTTTCATTGCTATTTCTGTTGCCATTTGTTGTTGGTGGTGCAGTAAGAACGTACAATGGTTGTCGTTTTTGTTGTCACTGCTGCGTCTGTGATCGAAGTAACTGCTTCAAGCAACATATTGTCGTTACTTATTGTTGTTGTACGCCTCTGCCACAGTATTAATATCTTATATTTGATATTAGTTGGTTCAGCAAGCCGTGTTTAAGGTTGCTAGTGATGCTACTGCTTCTGTCAATATTTTTATATTATTTGCATCTTGCTTCATGTAATTTTGCTTCGCGGTAGCTATCGCAATGGCCTTTTGTCAACATCGCTGTTGTATTTGAAATTGCATCTACACTTACTATCGAAGTCATAGTGTCTATTGTACATATTCTAGATCTGTTCTAATAGTTCTATGTACATGTATGCTTGTAGTTGTACATTTAGACTGCCTTGTTTTTGCCTTCTTAACACGCAGAATTAACTTGACGCTGTTGTCTTTGTAAAAGAATAGTCTATTATACACAGTGGACTCCAATCGCCGCTAATGCAGGCCATATATCTGGAGTGAATCCAAAAGTTAGCCAACCCTTCATACCCACCGGAAGTTGGATACACTCACGGCCAAATTCTTACTTCTCGAGGCCATAGGTCTTCCTTCTCTCTTTCTCTCTCTCTCTCTCTTCTCCCTCTCACCTCACTCTTTCTATACTGTTCACGACTCGCTGTGTCTAAGTGCAATCTCTTGATGTCCAATTACTGCAACATGTGCGTTGTGTCATGTATCCGACAAACCTGAATTCCGATTAAGCCCCTGATAACATAGCCCGGACCGAGATATACAGGATGCGGACGATAAACTGTTTATCGAATGACTCATATGAAACTAGATCGCATTTTTCCTCACCATAACAGGTGATCTTGCAATCAAGGCCAGCATGCACCTTCTCAACTTCGTTGATATTATCTGAACAAGATACTGACTCGACTCATATGCCTTAGTGGTCAGAAGTTGCAGGCTTACAGATCATAAGTCGGAGGTATTTGAAAGGCGTTAGGATCGATTAAAATACATATTATACTGGACATAAAGGATGCAAATCAAAATCAGCTGGTATGTTACTCAAAACCATTACAGCACATCTCAAGGTCATTAACTTTTGAAGAAATTTCAGAGTTTCTGATAGGGGGGATAGCCGCTTATTATCTCCTACTACAACAAAATCAAGAAAGCTTCAAGCTGTCTGGCAGGCGCACTTGTCCGTCCGTCCGTCTGTCCATCCTTCCATCTGGGACATACAATGCTATTCACATACAGCACTGACATAAACAATCGATCACATTTTGGAAGACGCGCGTGCACTGATACCAGTCAGCCTATCGCGGAACTATGAGGTAGAGATCGCTACGCTGGAACCGTCCTACTCCTCACAACTTATAACGGGATTTATCACTACACTTTCTCTTTCTCTCTCTCTCTCTCTCTCTCTCTCTCTCTCTCTCTCTCTCTCTGCGCTACCACGAGGGGTGTTAGAACGAGGAGGCAAATAGTGACCCCACCCTCCGCGCACAACTCTTAGATCTGCCATGGATAGTGATAACAGCAATAACCTGATATCAAATGTTGGGCAAGGACAGCAGTGATAACAATGACTAATCACTGATTGATCAATAGTGTTTTTTGCATGTCCCGATAACCTCAAAGTTACCCGCTGTCCACGATCGATTTCGTTCTGATTCCGATGTGTACACATGTATGTCTGTGTTGTACGGGATGGGAGGAAAGGGGTGAAGATGGTATGAGGAGACAGGGGATGCAGACATGTCAATATTGGCTTGGCTGTTGTCAGACATTGAGTCCGGCAAGCATCTCTGTCCCGCCAGGCCAGATCAGAGTTTGTCGTATCGAGACGACAAGATAGTCTTGACCTCAGTATTATGTAGATTTTACTCTGTCAAACATTCGATCTGACATTTTCTAGCTTTCAGCCGGACTGAGTCAATTTTCATCGCTCGAGGCTGACAGTCCAGCACTCTCTAAAATGGTCTTGTGATTGGCGGGGAGAGGCGCACATTATCAGTACATCATCGGTGGAAGGTAGCCTCTGTATTCTTCTACTAAAAAAGGAAGAAAAGACAAATGGTGACCCCACTACAGACAATTCTTAGATCCGCCACTGATAACGGCGTTAAGCTGATATTAGTGGTAACAAATGATGGGCGCGGACAGTAATGATAACAATGACTAATCACTGGTTGATAGTGTTTTTCGCATATCACTGCCACCCTCAAGTTTTCCTCTGTCCATAAAGAGCTTAGTCCTGATTCCGACCACCACATGCTATTGTGTATTGTAGAGGGATGGGGATGAAGTAGAAGGCTGGACATAGTTTAATCTCTCAGTCTATCGATTATTTGACAAGCGGAGAGGGAAGTGGTGAGAGGAGGCCGTTTAAGAGTGAATGGGGCAGGGGTCCGGGATGCCTATCCACTAGCCATTCCTCTCTCGCGTGCACAAATGAGGCATCGATATCAACAAAAAAACTATAATGAGTGGGGTGGAGACTTCCAAGTCATAGTTGAACCTTACTATTACGTATGGTATTCCTGGTATTCTGTACTTATTACTGAGCTATACTTAACAGTGTTTGCACCATGTCATACGTGTTGAGGGTGACATTCTCCACCTCCACCCCCACGTCCTAATTGTTTTTTTTTGTTTGNGGGGGGGGGGGGGGGGGGGGGGGGGAGGCATTTGTACATTTTAAGGGGGATTTCTTTCAGGTTTTGCTCATATTCTCTCTGGTTTGTGGGGAGGTAATAAGGGGAGAGGGCGGGGGGAGGGGGGCGCATTCAATGAATTTTTGAGGGATATTTTGAAATTTAAGGGGGGAATCTCATAGCCTGGAGAAACGTTTAACATCGAGGTCCACCCGAATAATGAAATGACATACTAATTAATATGATTCCATGCATTTGAAATTCATACTTATACTTATCAAATGTTTACTTTATATCGAGTTTCCACTGCATATACTATTGGTGAGAAGAGGTATTTTCTCGCTGTAAGTCTTCATCATCTCCAGGAGAGTCCATCCTCCTCCCCCCCTCCCTTAAGAAATGTTGCAGTAGAACTTCGATAATAAGTACTCATTTTAATAAGTAAATCATTTTATTAAGCATGCATTTCACATGCACATATTCATTATTATTTCATCATTTCATTATTCAGCTGGACCTCGATATTAAGTATACCTCAATATTAAGTACATTTTTTCCATACTGTACCAAGGCATACTTTATACTGGGGTTCTACTGTACTTTAAAAGCCACTCCCTCTGCTTCCCTCATTCCTCTCCATCCACAGCATCCCGTCTAATTCCTTTTGGACCCCCTCCAACAAAATAATTACATGTACCTCATTTTTGTAACGCCATGTTCGCAAAGGGATTAGGATTAGGAGGGGGTGCAAGACGGAGGTTGGAAGGGGAACATGGAGAGAAAACTCAAACATTGTTAGCATGGTGGGAATGTATTCCTCCCCCATCAAACCCTTACGGGTGACGTCAAAAGTCCTGATCATGCAGTGTCCTGGTGCACAGCGCATTTCTCGAGAAGACTAACAACAGGTTTAATGATTGTTTGCAGTCTGTGAGAGCGTTCTTTAAGTGCATGTCTCCCCGCTGAATTTGCTAAAATTTATGTGGAGGCGAGGCATAGTATGATGCGCTTGTCGACAAGACAGTAAATATATGAGAGTATGAGTGTCTGGGCAAAATTTGGTTTGGGGTACCATTACTGTGGGACATGGATATGAATCCAGGGTCAAAGTCTTATGGTCGTGCCATGAGTAAGAAAGGAAATGAAAAGACTGATTGTTGCGCTGCCTGTGCTTGACACACGAGTATAACACATATCTGATAGTGCTCATTAAATGTGATTTTGTTAAGCTAGAAATGTAGACAGTCATACCCAAAGTAATTACAGTGATGACATATAGCTTAGACTGGAATGATTGGTGGAGGGGTGGGGGTCGTCATTAGTGGTTACCAGAATGACATTCAATGAAACTGAACAACGTAGTGGAGATCGGAAGACTGAACCATCATTATTATAATCACTATTATTATAAGTTTGTGTAACAACAATAACACCATCGTCATCATCACCACCATCATCATTCCTCCATTGCTACTGTAGTTGGAACAAAGCTACACGCTACACAATGTCACTGCGGCGCACGATAAGCAAATGACAGTAGATCAATAGACATGCCAAGCTAAGATCGTTCTCATCCTCATCATCTACAACAGCAACGACGACACAACAGATGAAAGGATGGACGATGATGAGAACAAGCACTACCTCTTTTTTTTTTCTGCTGTTAGACTATCAAAGGGCTATTAGTTACTATTCTATCCTCTCATCCCACCAATAATAATCTAACTGGAAAGATTTCCATATGTGTGCCATTCTACAATATGCTCCTGACTAAAGAGACTAAACAGCTGTGATTTTAATGGGGTTGGTATAAAAGAGAAGGTTTGTTGTTTGTTTTTTTGTGGGGATACACAAAGAAGAGAAGTGTAGTTTTCAAATTTTACAATCCTGTTGTTCGCTGCATGTCACAGATTGGCACACATATGGAAATCCTCCCATCTAACTTTACAAGATGCTCTGCTGACAAGCTCGTTAATGATTCCTACTAGTATGTCGAGTTCTGCGTTTAAGTGGCCATTTACGAGAATCACTTATGTTATAATGTTTATTCAGCTCCAAGACCAAACACATACAGTATATTACTCATATTGTGAGCAAGCACTCACTCACTCTCAACCTCTCTAAAACACGTTCTCTCTCTTACACATCTCTCCTCTTTCCCTTTTAACTTATAACCAGATAACATCCTATAATGTCGACTCTTCACATTCCATACATTCCTTCATCCCTCAGTCAATGTCATTACATAGTGATACACTGTAAAACTTCAGGGTTAAGAATTCAGCATTTGAACGAATATCAAATAAGTTCCTATTCACATATAATGCGAAACATGACATGCTGTCGGCAAAAGAACACACATCAGCAACTATGGCATAGTCTAATTATTACGAAGCCGGAATGACACATTTACTACTCCAGAGATTGTAAATTTGACACCCAACCCATCTCTCTCTCTCTCTCTCATGATAATTATGTGTAATTTTAAAGACTATTGACTCGACCACTGAGAAACTTGTAAATCAGAAAGATGAATCAATCAGGCCCAAAAACAACAACAACAACAAAAAATTGTGAGTAACAAAAAAAGAGCACATAATATTATGTAATACTATGGTGTACTCACTTTTGAGCCGATCTGATTTCCACACTGGCCAGCTTGCACGTGAACAATTTCCCTCATGATGCTGTATATTCGTGGTGGTGGTTGTTGGTACTGCTGTTGTTGATTGACGTTGCTGCAGAAGTTAAGGAAGTCAAGAGGCTTGCAGGAGCCAACTCAAAACAAAGCGCCGGCAGAATGTTGAAACTTCACAGCGTTTTTTTCTCTCTCACCCCTCGTGGCCTGAAACGACGTTTCCTTTTTCCCCTCTTTCCTTGTTTACACACTCGCCGGTTCCGTGATTCACCGCGCTCTCGTGTGATCCAACACAGTCCTGGCTCCCAGCTTGATTACTGTAATCACGAAAAAAGCCGGGAGAGACGGAAAAATACCGCTGTAAATTTAATGTGGAAAGGGGATAGGATGGCCGCAAATAGAACGCCGGCCGGTTAGCCCTCGCTCCAACCTCTCGGGAAAGTAAAGCGAGACAGAAAACCTGCTTGGCACAGAGAACCCTTCACGAGCATCATTCTCTTATGTGGCCATGACACTCTTACAGAGGCGGAACATGTATGTCTGGGGCGGGCAGGGACGGTAGGCATAAAGGAGAGGATCATTACATAACTTCCTACATGTTTAACCCAGGGCAAGTCAAGTAGACAAATACCGCCCCCACCCCCTCAGCTTCTCCTCACGCCCCACTCACAACCTTTCAAGTGTAACTTCATCATAATACTGTATAAGCTGCACCTCTTATTACCTCCCCCTGTCATGAGGTTTTCTTGGCGACGCCATTGCGTCCTCACAATCTGGCGACAGTTACAGACGTACATAACTAAGGATATAATGAATGTAACGACTGTTACAGTCGAATACAATGTAGCTTACTGTATTCTCTTGTCTGGGTCGAGATACATTGCATCGTCGAGAACAGTGGCCGGGGTTCTAAAGATTTCGGCTGCGATTTTACTGTCCTTACCACCTTTGGGCATTGGTCACATCAACGTTACATGGAAATGACCGCCATGAGGTTATCGTTGACTACTAATTACGAACTCAAGAGCTAGTGGCAACTACACATAATCCCACTTTCCCCTACCATACACCAATGCAGCACTGCTCTATCAATATCACTCCTTCCTCCGAGTTAGGACGTGTACTCACCGCATCCGGACACAGCACTCCACAACACGGAAATCGTGCCCGGGACAGACATCCGTACTCTTGTAGCATAATATGTCAATATCGTACTGTGATGTTTCGGATTTGGTGGGTGCAGTTTTGCCCGATTAACAATGAGAAAGAAAGGAAATATTAATACAGTGTAACCGGTTTATAACGCTGAATTATATACCCACATCAAAACAGTGGATATACAGTCTTTTAAAATAAAACGGGATGGGCATGGTTGTAACGAGAACTTGGTTGTATCGAATCTAATCTCAATCCCCATTTCACTCTCTTCTTTGAAACTATTAAGATAGCTCTTTCATAACGGGTTTAAAGGACCTAAAAACCCGGCTGTTAAAGCATACCCGCTGTGACAGCCCATGCGTAAGTAAAAATCCTCTAGCTAATTAATTATATATCTGACGATCTGAAAAATCACGTGTTACATAGCGCTGATTACATGCTTGCATTTTATAAGAGCTATTGTTATAGATTTCAGGTTATGTCCTTTGTTTCAGTACTATAGTTCGGAAATAACGGGTCACCATTGTTATAACCGTAACATATGAAAGTCCCAACCATCCCGTTACTACCGTGTTCCACTCTGATAATTCTGTTCTTGCAACGTGATGTACGCCTTACGCCTTCAGGATCTCAGTGGGTTCACATCTTAACAACAACAACAAGCCCACTGACTTGTGTCTCTTCACCTCCTAGTGGCTCCTACCACTGACACATCACACTGTCTTCGCCCATGACACATTTGTGCGATGTAAGCTATTCGGCTTTCATAAATATTAACATCTTATACCATCCTCTCGTCTCCGCTTTACGACCATGCCAAATTTATTAGCTCTAGCATACGATTAAGATAAAGCTGGTCTTTGTGGGTTTGTGAGAGGGGCAAATTTTTGTAAAGAAATATCATATTATCTCATTCAGTGGCGTAGACAAAACGTCTGTGCTTCTCCCCCCACCCCCTTTCTGCAGATGTCTTCTACTGAACTCCAGTTGTGTGTATATGTGTGTGTGTGTGTGTGTTCTCTGGTATTTCATCACTCTCCCCTCCAACAACTTCCTCTTTGCTGTGCCATTGGTTACTGTCCACTGGTGTCCACCATAAACTGCCAGTTTATGCGTAAGCTACCGTGTATCTAACAATGGGCCTTAGACTTCTCTCTGTCCGACAACTCGATGAGCCCTCGCCACATTTTCGGCTGGTGATGGAGCGGCGAAGGTAAGAACTTAAAGACAGAAAAAGCGATCGTTCTATATGTAGATGGCGCGCGCGAGCTCACCTTCGCCC
>JAWQUT010000157.1:1034872-1045898 GCA_033807755.1 Ellobium chinense
CCTCCCCCCCCCACCCCGCGCACACAAAATGCCTATCGAATAAACTCAGTATTCTCAAGAGAACTCACTAACCTCTCCTTTCCCAGGCCCAACTTAATTAAATTAACCGATAACGTAACACAACAATGGTGGATTTCATTGGTATGTTATCATCAAAAGGTCGTATGCGTAGAAAAGACTTCGGTGCTCTTAATACAAGTAGCACTGAAGGGTTTGAGTTGGGAAGGGGTGGGTTGGGGCCCTCCAGGGAGTCTGTGGAGACTCTCCCCTGCTCCCTTCCTCCTCATACCTTCCTCAATAGAAAATGATCCCTTAGTGAATGTTTCAACAGTATGACGAGTGTCATCTTCAACAACCACTGGGTTCCTATCAGGTAAACCATCCCCCAACTACATACCACCATGTTACGCCCCTGATTGTTATAGCACACATCATTCAAGTTCCTCGATAACTTAACACACCGGTCCTTCAAGATGTTGAAGTTGGCCTGGGATCTGACAGATCAGTCGTGTGTTATCATTTATCAGCGTATCTTTAAAGTGTTAAGCCTCTGTCTTATTTCTGTGTGCACATGTATTTTTGCCAGTTTACTGCACCCTGTGCAACCCCCTGTTTTCGGAGTCCTTCCCTTATACACAAGAATGCGCCAGCATGTAACTAGAAACCAAGAGAGAGAGAGAGAGAGAGAGAGAGAGAGAGAGAGAGAGAGAGAGAGAGAGAGAGAGAGANAGAGAGAGAGAGAGAGAGAGAGAGAGAGAGGTTATTATTAGCAGCGGATGGGCTTCGAAGGTTGGTGAGGCGACAAATTTGCACGAGCGCCCTCTCTAAGTGTATTACAAAGCACAGGCTGGCTCATAGGCCTTTAACATACATGGCATGCGTGAAGTAAAACAAAAACAACAACAACAACAAAAAATTGAATTTTTACTAGTCTACATTAATATGCGTTAAATGAAATCAAAGATGAAGTTAAAAGCCACATGCACCGTTCTATCACCAGTGTATCTTATTGTAAGACGGATAAAAGGAACATTAAGTACATGTTAACCTTTTTAATAAGTTTACCTTTTCCATGCTTTCAGAACTTACTTTATATCAAGGCTCAAGTCTATGTGTTAAACGTGAGCTGTATCCAGTGCATATGTACATGTTATTAAAGTAATGGTAAATACATGTGTAGAAAAGTACTATCGACAACGGTTAAAGCGAAAACGGTTAAAAAGAAAGCATCGCTGAAACGAAAGGAAACAAAAAAACTCCATGTAATTTCCTCTCGTCAGATTTCTGTTTAAACTCAAGATTAAGTCATTGGTTCCGCGGATTTCATTTTAACCGTTTTTTAGAGTATGAAGGCTATAGATTGTTGATACAGATATCGCGTATAAAATTTGTAGAGCATGTAGGTAGAACCGTGCTGATTTCAGGCGCTATACCCGAATACTATATACTCGGTATGACACTTCGTCGGTGTGGGACAACACTCCGGTAACCCACAAAATATTCGATTCCCACTTTTTTTCAATTTCTGTTACTTTGTTAGTACCGATTTCTGTCCGTGTTGTATTAAAATATTAGCCCGATCGGGCGCAAAGTAACTGAGTTATTGCATTGTGAAATATTCCTGTATCGTACATTTATACAGTATTACCAGTTACATTGATTTTTTGCTTCTCCTGTAAAATTACGTTGCTGTGAGTTACAGAAGTGTTGAATCACATCGACGATTTATTTGTTACAATAATACTGTACAATGTTCTCGACTCCATTTTGGAGCACAAACTTGGACATTTCATAAACTCAAAACTATGACCATGTTTTCTGCAGGTTGAGTTCATGAGATCCTGCCACTGCCCTCTACCGTACTTTCAAACTAAATGATGGTGAGTTAGGATTTGGTGTGTTGATAAGGATTAACAGATTTGTGTTGTAGATCCATCGTAGCGTCCCTGTACATTCTTTACCGGCTGCTGATCGGCAAAATTAGCTGCTCTGATACATGTTCTAAAGCAAACAGCTTGATCTCAGGTGCAGTCTAGAAGTCATGATAGACAGCAACAGAAACCATGCCCGTCTTTGCATTGCACCTGGAAAGAATGATGCCCAATGGCGAAGCATTCATGATGATCTCATCTCCCCCAGCCAATCTCTCTTGTTAGGTATACCGTGCCGGTATACCGGTAGTGTATGCTAAGATAAAAACGTGAAGAGAAAATAAGCGAATGCAGCTTTCTCATCCGCACGTACACGTCATTTTACACTGGCAAGGCTGCCTCTGAAATCGAGGATGGGAAAGAGGGCTAAAACGAGAAAACAGGAGCGCATGTCATTGCTTTTGTGTGAGAGCGTATAGTGAGTAGTGCAGGACAGAGAGCGAGAGATGAATGAGGCCGCCAAAAAATCTAGGCCACGCGCAGGAATTTTTCACGGGAGCGCTCCCGTTATGAGACCCTGTTTGAAACGATGCCAAGGCTCCACGTGGAACCTCTTTGAGCCGGTCGGAAGGGTGATGCAAATACAGGGCGTTTAACGTTGTGATTCTACCCTCCCTGGATGCTAAGTGCGATTGTAACCTGCTGAACCATTAAAGCACTTAGGTGAAGCGGGAAAATTGCGATGAGATTGGATAGTGGTCATGAGGTCACCCATAATGTCTGTGGGCCTGAGATCACTCAACAGTAACGCTAAATGGGGTTGACCCTAGGTCACCAATGAGTCATATTTTTGCAGTGCGTAATAATACTGTACATAGTCTCCAAAATGCCACATAGGTCAGAATTTTGCGAATCCCAACAGTGGCAAAATAAATAGCAAAGCGAAAAATCAAATGACCGTTGATCTATAAGATACGCACATGCTTGTCACAACAACCATCAGAGTTAACACTAACAGTAATGCGCATGTTGTTTGGGTTTTCCATCTCGCAATAGCTGAGTTTTTGTACTTCGGCAGACTTCCAAGAATGAGCAATCAGTTAGTACTAGTAAAGGCAGGTTTTAGATCCAGGGTAATAGGCTAATAAAGTAGTAAGAACTACATTCTTTTTCTTTTGAATTTTAATCTTGCAGCAGTAGAAGAAATCAAAACATAGCAGCCTGAGTTTTAAAATTGATCCTTTTGCTCATCAATCGCACATCTGCACACCATCACTGACAACCCCATACCCACACTGCGAGTGTGATAAGGTTTAAATTTTAAACATTTTGGAAAGCCAGAGATGACAAAATCAGCTTTTTATTTTTATTAATAAACTGAGACTTTTATAAAAATTCTGCCATTCAAATTCAAACACTACTGTGTCTCAAGAGGACCAGATTGCCTCACGTACAGACTTTTCGGTAATTTTGTTTACTCCCGTTTGAGTGTCTCTACTGGAAGAAATAAAACTGTAAAATGTCACCACAGTAAATTGCAGAATTTTCATTTCCTCTGAACTTTCCTTAATTTGTCATTACAAAGTCACATTACTAAAAATGTTTTTAAGTTTTCATTATCATCAGACAAAAACCTCTTTGCAGTCTATGTAGTTGGTTACTCACAGGCTTTGGACAAGTCATTTTAGAACTGCAACTGAAAAGGTCATACTCAGGTCAAAGTGATAGTCCTGACCAAGGATTACGAAAGAAACTAGCAGGTATATGTACAGCTGTATGTAGTGGATCATCTGGAAATAAGACCAGTGTGTGAAATCTAGAGAAAAACATTATGTTAGCTCTTTCTGTACAATGTTCAACATGCTATGAACAGGTTAAAATTTCTCTAAACAGTTGACTCAGCCTAATAAATAATAATTAATAGTAATATCACTTACAACTCTGCAGGAGCCTCAATATTTTCAATTTAGTGGATGTTCTTTTCCTGCTTTGGTTAAAAACAATGTTTCCAGGTTATTTTAAGGGGAGGCACTACCCTTTACTAGAGACTTATGAACATAACATGGTGCAAACCTTATTTCCCATGAGTTCATTGAATTTCTATGCAATATTGCACACGAAAGTGCTGAGAATGGTGCTTTCTTCTTCCCCAGAGGTGATGATCTTAGAACAAGTGTCATTTATTAAGATGACACCAGTTGTTTGACATCAGCTTTCACCCACATCTTTTAGATATCTTTATGCATGATCCTATGGAGGCTTTTTTTGGAATTTCTATCTTGATGCAAAATTATCAGGAACTGGGAGTAGCAACACCCTTTAATATTGAATAGAATAACTACTGTATATATCTCGACAGAAAATTGGCGAACACCTTCATACAATCATGCAAAAGGCTGTCTAAGAGACATAGGTGAAATCTGGTGCCGGACAACTGGGGCCATCGCAAACAAAAGTTGTCCTAACTCATCATCCTCGAAGGAAAAAAAAAATGCACCATTCAGCACTTTGGTGTGCAAATATCATAGTTCATAGGAATCCACTGCATTCATGGTGAGAAGTTTCACACCATTTTATGTGTGTTACAACCTCTGGAAAAGGGTAGTGCCTCCCCTTGCCTTAAGCAGTGTCAACTGTACCTAGCCTTACATTTACATGCCCTATATACTCAATCTTCTCACTTCAAATTTCAGTCACTTCCAACCCTTTCATCACCACGGTCTGGACTGTCATCACCATTATCATCATATCACCTCACTGACAACTTATATCTAAAGAGCTTAGTTCAAGTGTGTACTTTCTCCACCATGTCACTCGCCCATATTCATCACAGTCACACTGCAGACATACTATACAATGTAAGGCAAAATACTTTTCAGCACAAAGACAATTTTATTGACCTTGTGGTCATGACAGACAAAACAAAAAGTGAATAACAATCAATGACAGGAAACAAGTAAAACAAGAGATATGGCAGATAAGCCTTGCTGAACAAGCTTTTGGTGAAAAGTGAACAGTTTGCTCATAATTTTCAATATTTAGGCACCATAGTTTTGCAAAAAAAAAAAAAAAAAGTCTCAAAAGAGCATATAAAAAACATTTCGACTAGGCTACAGTGAACACTTTAGAAAAATGCAAAACATTTCTTGGAAGCCGGGTATGAAAGAAAGAAATGAGAGCTGACTTACAACTGCTAACTTGAGCACCAATTTATCAGTGCTTTGTTGGATTATGGTTACCATACTCACAAAATGTGTCCAGTATAAAAAAAACAACAACATACTGTCATCTCATAATAAAATGTCACTGAATGGGGAACGTTTTGTTATGAATACCGTTACTCTAGGAATTGAATTAGGAAGCTGTAAGTGCAAAAACAGCAACATACAAAAACAATATTGCGTAGGACACTAATGCACAAGACAAATTGCCATCTCTCCTTTCAGTATCTCAAGGATTTCTGATCTTACTCTGTTATTACGTGTTGACAGGAAATGTTTCTACTTATCTATTCAATGTCTCACATGACAATAAAATTGGACCAACAATTCAGGAAGTGTTTTATGAGTACCTTCCATTATTATCAAGATTAATTATCATTATTGTAGCATTTCACAAAGAATTGCTTTCCTAAATGTCTCAAGATTAATGTTTGTTCATGTGAGTAAATTGTGCCTCAGTTATACAAATTTAAGCATACTCTCCTGGCTCCCCTTCTCCCTCACCCTCCTCTTCATCGAACTCTCCCTCGTCTTCAGCGGTGGCGTCCTGGTATTGTTGGTACTCAGACACCAAGTCGTTCATGTTGGACTCAGCCTCAGTGAACTCCATTTCATCCATACCCTCACCAGTGTACCAATGGAGGAAAGCCTTGCGCCTGAACATAGCAGTGAACTGCTCGGAGATGCGCTTGAAGAGCTCCTGGATGGCTGTGCTGTTTCCGATGAAGGTTGCAGACATCTTGAGACCACGAGGTGGAATGTCGCAGACGGCGGTCTTCACATTGTTGGGGATCCATTCAACGAAGTAGGATGAATTCTTGTTCTGGACATTGAGCATCTGCTCATCAACCTCCTTCATGGACATGCGACCTCTGAAGATGGCAGCAACGGTGAGGTAGCGGCCGTGACGTGGGTCGCAGGCAGCCATCATGTTCTTGGCATCAAACATCTGTTGGGTCAGCTCAGGAACAGTGAGAGCTCTGTACTGCTGTGATCCCCTGGAGGTGAGTGGAGCAAAGCCAGGCATGAAGAAATGGAGACGGGGGAAGGGTACCATGTTGACAGCCAGTTTCCTCAAGTCAGCATTTAGCTGGCCAGGGAACCTGAGGCAGGTGGTCACACCAGACATGGTGGCACTGACTAAGTGGTTCAAGTCACCGTAGGTTGGAGTGGTCAGCTTGAGGGTTCTGAAGCAGATGTCGTACAGTGCTTCATTGTCAATACAGTAGGTCTCATCTGTGTTTTCTACAAGCTGGTGGACTGATAGGGTGGCGTTGTAGGGCTCAACAACTGTATCAGATACCTGAGAATAAAAAAAAAAAAAACATCAATGCATGTTTAAAAAAAAAAAAGTGGCATTTGAAAAAGTAAACTGTAACTGTAACCCAAGCAAGCTCCTTCATAAAAACAGTTTTAGTTGATCATCGGCATACTGAGCTGCACGCTGACTAGTTTCAACATAAGCCAATTTAGTAGATCTTAATGCAATGCGACAGTTGAAATGCAGTTTTGGAGACTCATATGACTATGGAAATTATTACATTACCTAATTATCCTATATTCTAAAACATGCAATGAGAGCTAATGATTATAAAATCCACTGTCTGGTGCAACTGACACTGAAGATTACATTCCCTGCTTTGGTGAATGAATGTGCTAGCAAGATTACTGTTGAATGAATGAACCTTAAATGTAACAAGATGAGTGTCACTAAATAGAAACAAAATGCATGTGAACACTACACTAATTTTTATAATTGTTTGTGAAACTGAAGTCTTGACTGACATGTCACATACCGGCATCAGGACTCATCACAAAAGTTATGGTTCAATAATTAGGCTCAAAGGCAAGGCTATGTAAAACTAGTCCTTCTTTGAGAATTTTCTAAAGTCCCAAATGATAGCTATATCAGATCAATGAAAGGATATTCTGTGATGGTTTAGAGTGTCTCATGTACAGCAGAACATGGATAACTGGAATTCTTTTGTGCCCAGCTCATCTTCTTCAAGTTTGAATTTTGAAGAACATGTGAAGCACTAACAGTAACACAGAGAAATAAATTTGGGATTGAAAAGTTTGCTGGAGAGACCATGATTTTAACTTACATGTTTGAGGTATTTGTGTGAGGCTGAACTCTGTAGCAACCATGTCTGAGTGAACAAGAGCTTACCTTAGGTGAGGGGACAACAGAGAATGTGTTCATGATTCTGTCTGGATACTCCTCTCTCATCTTGCTAATAAGTAGTGTGCCCATGCCTGATCCAGTTCCTCCACCTAAAGAATGTGTAAGTTGGAAGCCCTGCAAAAATGAAAAAAAAAATTTGAAGAGCCACATTATTCACCTGTAGAAGGCACAAAGACATTAGTATTACATGTTGGATACAGTACACCATAAGACGCCAGTGAAATCCTCCATGAACAAATTTTCTGCAATCAATTAAATGGGGAATATAATATGTTAATACAGATTGACTTCATACAGTTAACCAAATCCGTCAAGTTTCCATTCGTGTGACTCTCCTGGGGAATATTATAGCAATGCTGGCAATTCTGTCCAGCGCATAGCTTTCACTTACTGGCAATTTCTCTGCAATCCAATTCCAGATTTTGACCCATAAGACAACAAAAACAGATTGAATTCATTTCATCCAGGGTAAATGCATTACCTGTAAACAATCGCAGTTTTCAGATTCCTTCCTCACTACGTCCATAACAGAATCTACGAGTTCAGCACCTTCTGTATAGTGACCTTTGGCCCAGTTGTTACCAGCCCCTGATTGGCCAAATACAAAGTTGTCTGGGCGGAAAATCTGTCCAAATGGTCCTGACCTGACACTGTCCATGGTCCCGGGTTCAAGGTCCACAAGAACAGCTCGGGGTACATATTTTCCTCCTGGAATACACACAGAAACCTACAATAAGCATTAATGGTATAAAAAGTAGCAACACCTCTGTTAGAGACAATTTCTATGCACCCTTAGAAGTTGTTTAACTCCTTTAGTTTATCTGCAAGCAGGTATCCAATCCATGCATACATGGTTCTTTGAATAGGGTGGGTCTGACAATCTGTTGATCTAGGGTTGTGGCAGGGTGAGTTTGAGCAGCAGTATCAAATTATGAGGCATTCACCAAATTTGTCTTTTGCTCTTGACAGTCATCCTCTGAGCAGACTATAAAAGACATCCCCCCTCCCCCCACCAAGCTGTATTTAGAAATTTCATCTTTCTCTCTATGATTTAATCATCACTCCGATTACAAAATGATTAAATTTCAAAACAGCATGACAGTCCACTTTGCAAATGCTACAGAAGCAATAAAATCTTTATCTGAGCAGGGATGAAGAAATAAATGACCTTTCATTATGACAGCAAATGTAAGGACAAGTACCTGAAGCCTCATTGTAGTAGACATTGATGCGTTCTAACTGTAGGTCTGAGTCACCGTGGTAGGTGCCGGTTGGGTCGATGCCATGTTCGTCTGAGATCACCTCCCAGAACTGTGGATGACGAAAAAAACCCATATTTTGTGGGGGAAAGAGCACTGTTCTGTTATATGCTTGTTGTTTATAATGCAATAAGTTGTATAAGGGGGTTGAGTGACTGGCATTTGGTCCTTGTGTCAAGTATAACTTTTCCATTGTCTGAGGCTTGTATGACATCACTCTCAAGTTCCAGCAGCTATAGATACACTCATCATACAATACTGGTACAAAGTGTTAAAACCTTATAACTGTGCGAGAGTAAACCATTGCATTGGATTGGGTGGATCATTTTTTAAATTAAGTTTTGGAGGTTCATTCCATAACTACAGCCTTCCTCTTGATACACATTTGAGGCTTTCTCTAACAACGGCACCGATTTAGTTGAAATATTGATATAGTCCATGACTTGCCATTGACTAAATGAACTGTTATCATTATCACTGCGGTGCTGTCCTTCGAGATAGCCACATTTGAATTCGAGAACGGGCGGTCGGTAAATCAGGAAGCATTAAGTTAAAGTAGCACACTCAGTGGAGCATGGATAATGCATATATATATATAATATCTTATGACTGAGCATAATAAAGTGTTCTAAATTGAAAGAAATGGATAGTCTATATTAACCTACCTATTACATTTTACATTACAGAGAGAATAAAAATTGGGCCCTAAAATACTGTACTCAGTATCCATGTTTATGAGCTATGCATGTCCATATTCAGTGTGCTCCACTTACTAGGACCACTATTACACACTGACTGGAGATGGAGATGAAGCTGCAAGCAAGGCACGAAGATTCTAATCTGTCATCATAAAAAAACTAATCAAATTCAAACACTGTGCTTACATGGACCTGCTAAAGCCTCCCTGGCTGTAACATTAACAGTCTCCTGGATTCTCAAGTCATCATAGCATTAAAGTACTGCTGCTCTTTAGCGAGCTGGTGACTCAGTCAGTCATTTATTTGAACAGTCTGACCTCTTTTACTTGCGGCCATTCACTGTTCAGCCCATTGCTCTCAACTCAAATACAGGGAGTCCTCACTTCTGCATCTCATTAATTCTCATATAATTGTGCGTAATTTATGCAAGTTCTGTACCTTCAGGGGCTGAAAGCTATTACATGCAACACTGGCTATTTTTGTTTTGTTTTGGTCACACTTAAATCATCCTCCAACTGTCTACCTTTCCATTTGTATGCTGAATACCCTCGCTTTGTCCTCGCACGAGGGCGCGGTTGAACCTTTTGCCGCCTTCTTGGGAGGCTGAACCGAGGGTTTGATCAATTCATCTCTTGAATCTAGTCGATCATGAAACTATTTACAACAGTAATGCACTGCTAGGCAAAGTATTTTGTACATACCTTAGCACCAATCTGATTTCCGCACTGTCCGGCTTGAAGATGGACGATTTCACGCATTTTGATTCAGGGGCTGTTGAGTACTGACTGAGGAAGAGATGCAATGAGCGAAATACGAGTCCTATACCGGCAAATACCTGTCTTATAACGTGAACAGGGATTTAAAATCCCTCCGCATACGCGCATATAATGTAGTTCCACTATTAAGGTTTAGATTACTCAGACTCTCTCTCGTATAACATATGAATTTGCATTTGTATGGCTACGACAAATCTATACCTAGTAAAATAACCATTGATTGTTATAAGTAAAAGTTGCATTTTTAAACTATGGTAGAAGTTTTAAATGTATGAACGTGGCGCGTACGAATCTGTATACGTCACGTCATGTCTATTTTAGTGAATGAACGAAAACCGGCAGAGGGCGGCTGGGTAAGGTCTAGGCCTAGATTCACTGACTAATCACTCACATGGGTGGCGAGAATGGCCAGCTTGCTGCAGATATCGATAACAGACTTTTCTGATAATATTCTTGACAAGACTATCTACTTTAAAATCATTAAAATGGAGGAAAGCTTCTTTGTATGGGTCGGTTCCAGTCCAGTTTTATCAAACATTGCAGTTGCGATGCCGGCAAAATATGTAAGTAGGTCACTCTAACGATAGACCAATTTTTGAAAGGGCCTATCACTGTCAAACAGGGGATGTTACTCCACTTTTTGTGTTGTAGATCTTGGACTTTCCCACACAGTGCCAGTAACTTCCCGTAGATTCTACTCACTCTGATGTTATAAACGGAGGTCAGTTTGGCCGGAGAAGACAATCATAATGTAATTTACTGATTACAGATCAGTCTTAGTAATCTATGGCCTAATCTGAGGTGTCATTTATGGTTGCATGCATCGGGAGGAATTCCATATGTGTGCCAGAAAGATTTCCGCATTCAACACACCGAACCAACAACATACCCTAACCCTAACCATAACCCAGTGTCAGGGTTAGGGTTGGGGTTAGAGTACGGTTAGGGTTAGGGTATGTTGTTGGTTCGATGTGTTCCATGCGGAAATCTTTCTGGCACACATATGGAATCCCTCC
>JAWQUT010000157.1:1046238-1087851 GCA_033807755.1 Ellobium chinense
CCCCCATCTCATCTCCGCCACACAAAAGAAGCTGTAAGATCGTAATGGCTATGGTGCACTTGTAATTTAAAGGTTATCTATTATCTTTCCTTATTTTGTCCTAGCACTCTATTTTTCCCACTTCTTCTCCTCTGGTCCTTGTTTATTCTCAATCAAACTCGAAATGCCTGTTACTGTTGTAAATTTGTATGATGGAGTGCTTTTCCTCTTTCATTATCAGGGCAACATGCCTTCCAGCAGTACCCTCTTTGGCAGCAGAGCTGAAGAAACATCCGAAATACTAGCACAGAAACTTGGTGAGTCCTTTATCTGTACACCAGTCAGTTAAAGTTAAAACTCACTTAACACTTTACACGAAAAAGAAAATCACTGTCCAAGGCAAGGGTCCTCTTCATTCATAGTAAACTTTCCCATTTAACGAGTTTCAGGGAACCTTTGGTAAGCTTCTCTCATGACAAGCATCGCATTCGATGACTAGTCTAAGACTAATTGAACTATATACAGTATATATCATTACCATAGTGGTGCTGTCCAGAGAGGGAGCTCTTTGATAACACACATGTGATGTACCAGCGAAAAAGGAAAAAGTGACAGAGAAAAAAAAACAAAACAAGCTGCTGCTGAAGTAGTTTCCTCCCACTGTCCATTGGTAGCCTTGTGTGTAAAGGTAAGGTCAGGTGTGATGAATATAATATTGCATCAATCAAAATTGATGACAACGTACACTGATCCCTGACCTCACATACAGCTATAACTTACAACTAGTGGAAGTCTTCACCAGTACTTTCTGAAATAAAATTCGCTTATTTATTTACCCTTATTTAGTCTACAGTGTATATTATTTGCAGGAAATGAATAGCACAAAATTTATTTAAACTATGACAATTTGGGTGGTCCATTCAATTTTGTGAGTTCTACTGTGTACATACATGATGTTTCTTGCCAGTGTTCTTCCACATTCATGTATCTGCTGCAGTTCCTTTTAGGTCTAGAATAAATCACTACAGCTAATATAAAATACTTTTAAATAGTGAGCATAGGCCTCTAGCCCAGCAATAGCAGTCAAGTCTACTTAATATGTATCTGACTTTTCATTTTCATGAATACATGGTGTGTTTGAAGTAAACAGAGAATGTCTTCATTGTTATACTAGACAGATACAGTGGATTTGTAATTCAGTGGATTCAGTTAGTTCAGCACAGTATGTAAATTGAAAATGTTTTATGGTTGTTTGGCTGTTTTTATAGTGCTGTCTCTACTGGATGTCCTTGATTATTGCTATAAAAGTACACATAAACCCACCTTTTGTGAACATGTGGCTTTGAATGCGGCCACACTGATCCACACTGCCTTAGTGAAACCTGTAAATTACAAGATACATTGGGAAGTTTCCCATTGACAAATCTTCTGTTGTCAGTCCTTACATATACATGACTGTATTTCATGCCCAAACTTCTTTTTGTCTTTCTGGCGAATCCTTTTTTTGTTGTGTTTTTCTTTTCAGCTAAGAAGTATAAAAACCAAGTATTTGTGAGCTGCTCAGTTCCTTATGACCAACAGACATCCTTGCTCATTGAAAAGAGGCTTTTTCAGGAGCTAAACAATAAGATCTTCAGTTCTGGGTGACGTTTAACGAAAAGTAGAGTTGTTAAAATTGGTGGATTACCCTTATATCCTGTAGTAAATGGGTACATTTGGTAGTAAAGCATGAAGAGTTAGTGCCAATTTCAAGATGAAAGTTCCAAATTTCAAGAGACTTGGGTATCATACACTGAATAAGATCCTTTTGCCATCTGGGCAAGTATTCTGCGAAATTTCTTAGTGTTGATGACATCGTCTTTCTATTACTGCAATCTGGGAAAAGTTTTAGGGTGACTTTTGCAGAAAAAAAAGAATATCTTCTGAAACCTTTTGCAGTTTAGCGGAATCAATTGTACTACCATATGTAAAGTTTGTGGTATGGATGGAAGGTGTAATTGGACAGCTGAACGAGAGGGGAAAATGAAATTTAAAGAGAGCAAGTGGTTGAGTGGGATTCATGAAGGACAAATCGTCCATGGATGTGATACTGTATACAGAGGGTGGGTGGTGCAGGAGGGGTGGGAGAGTGAGATGAATAAGCACAGATGTAAGAAAGAAAAATCATATACTGTATATATGCAGTCAATCCTCAATGATAAGTACACAGTACCATTGTGTACTGCTGAGGAATACTTATTACTGAGGTCAGTTTGAAGAGGAAAATTAAAAAAAAAATGGCATGATGATGAATATGTGCACACACATGAAGTTCATACTAAAACAGTGAAGCACAGCTGAGCACCTCTAAGACAAATTCTTAACGGCCACCTCTCTTGTTCGAGTTTGCCGAAATTTTATGAATACAGGAAGCGCTAGTAGCAGTTTAGAGAAAATAAATCCAGGTCTGGAAGCTTTGTGATAGATGAAGCCATGATTTTGACTTTGCTGAAGGTATTAGTGCTTCATATATATAAAGTTAAAGACTTAATATCAAGGTCTTCATGTTGGAGAGGTGAATGTATGCAACAGAGTCGAAGAATATTGTTGAATGAATGACAAAAAGAGCGATGTTTTGCCCTTTTTGGTGGCATGTTTCTTGAAAGGAGTACAAAATGTACTGTGTGTGATACTCTGTGTTTTCACAGGGGTATAACTTTTTCATGATCTCGTTACAGTTTTTAAGCAGCATATTTGAATAAAAGAACTTTGAACCAATTTCATGTGTGTATTCTAGTTGTTTGAATCATTTCATCTATAGATGCTAATCGCAAACTGTGATATTACAACTTTTACTTTTATGTTGTGAACATTACACTGACCTCTTTGTCTAATACTTAATAGTGTTCTTTTGGTATTCATCCATCTATTTGTCCATTTGCCAGTCTGGCCATCGTAGAAACTAATTGTCTGTGTTACTGCCTCACATGGCTACTGAATGCATTTCACACGGTTGTAAATTAGCACCCTTGCATTTATTTTATTGCATTGCTATTAATAATTATAGAGACAGGAATGAAGAAACAACAAGTCACAAACAGAAATTACCAAGAATTCCAATAAAATTTATTTACAATGCATGTACATGTATATGATTAGTCTATACATGATAGAATCTGAGAGACAAAAATTCACTGTCACTAAGTTATTGTAACTGTAAAAGTAATCAATCAGATGGGTGTGTTAGCCTGTAAATATACACCACATAAGCAGGTCCAGGAGGCCAGTGTATGCCCATAAGATACCATTCCACATGAAATATAAATAACTTGAATATAAAGAAAAAAATGCTCATAAATTTCTGCTTTCCCAAGGCGAAGTGATATGAATGTACATAAAGACCTATAAACCATCCCATGTTTAAACACCAGTTAATTTTGCAACATACAGTCAGCGTAACTTTCAAGAAATCATTAATTTACCTAACCTGCTAACTACTGTGACATTGTAGACGTGTATTCAATCTAATCAGGAGACCAGCTGAAATCATATTTCCATTTTTCATCCTTCTCATACTATTGCACACGGAGACTACGCTGAGTACCACCAGGCATCCTTATACTGCGCAGTTCTTTAAATAAAAATATGAAAAGTAAAAGAGGTGCAACTCAACCTCTTCAGCCTCTCTCAGTAGAATTCTTACTTTTGAATTTGTCCCATTTTACAGACAGTTTGCATCTGGTTATTCAGCATCCCCAACAACTTTGAAAAAGATATAGAGGCCTGGGCTCTAGTTGCCATTTTGTCATTCCCGCCCTCAGGATGGTTCTTTTACAGTAAATGCTTATCTAGGTTTTTGCCAAGTGCAGTCTGGGAAATTGTTGTCATAGCTATAGCAACAGTTGACTGTGAATAACGAACAGAAGACAAAGCAAAGATGATGCAGCATATTTGTACATACATACACACTGTATGCATATTATAATCTTTAAATTTAAAGACACTAACTGATGTATTCAGGTGGAAAAAATTCATTTACCTTTAACAATTAATTATGACGCTATGCTCATGCATTTTAGCAGATGGGTATTGTCTTTTATTGCTGCAAATTTCAAAAACGTGTATCTAGGTGCTAAGTATATCACAGTGTAAAATTTAGACACGTTTGTTTTTAACAACGGCATGCCCTTGTTCATCTGACGTACTAGCTCCGGCATCATGTCATTTTCTCTATGTTTTTTGCTATGATGAATAACATGTATATTACAAAACCTGCAACACTTATACCTGGTATCATTTGTTAATGTGCCCAAAACCTAAGAATTATTACCCCCCTCCCCTTACACTGTATGCTAAATTATCGTGATAATAAATTTTGAATAGACACCGATGAGCTACTCTTGTGTCTATAAAAATGAAAACAGATCAAACCTTATGACACAGCTGCAGTGTAGGCTCACGTACTTGCCAGAATGTAAACATGCTTGTTGGGTAACTTTATACATCTAAAATTGCTGCTAAAGCAAATTTAGATTGAATAACGAGAGTAGATATTTATCATGAATAAATGTTCATTGGTTGCATAATTTTTTATCCTTCTAAGAACGGTTTTAAGAATTCTATTTTCGGTATCAAGATTTGCTTTCTAACAGGGGTAAAAATCCGACATATCCTCTCTAGCAGTAGAAAATAGATGTTAAGAGCAAGTGAGTGACAACAGTGACAGGAATTCTCTGCATATTTTGCTCGATCTTGCTCATCATTCAATTTTCAGTCTTTTTGCTTTTATGTCTTACGATTCAGCTCGCATGAGGTTAGTGTTTGAGTTAGTAAAGGTACAGAAACACAGGAAGGAGTTCCTTATATTTTATATGATAATGAAGGAAGGGCTATCTCCTGGGACAGGACCGCTCTTGTGTAGAGCACAGTTCATTTAGTCTCTAGACTAGTCAGTTGTTTAGCAACAGGATTGGTCCTATTACCTGAATATCCCGAATGAAGTTCATGGTGTACCATCTAGTCTTACTGGCTTTCTCTAACAACAGCACCGATTTAGTCGAAATATCAGTCTATTCCATGACCTGTCTAGTCTATGACTAAATGAACGGGAGGATTTCCATATGTGTGCCATCCTATAACATGCTCCTGCTTAAAGAGACCAAAGAGGAGTATGAAAGAGAAAGTTTGTTTTGTTTTTTTTTAAATTTTGTTTTGTTTGTGGGGATACACAGAGAAAGGAAAGTGTAGTTTTCAAATCTTACAATCATAATTTTTTTTTTCGCTGCATGATGTAGGATGGCACACATATGGAAATCCTCCCAAATGAACTGTATCATTGGCTATGTCGAAGGACAGCACTGCAATGATAATGATACAGTTCATTAAGTCATAGACAGGTCATGGACTAGATCGATATTTCGACTAAATCGGTGCCGTTGTTAGAGAAAGCCGTATCATTACCATTGCGGTGCTGTCCTTCGAGATAGCGGTCTTGTCACTCATTCTTACTTCATTCATAAAAGTATCGCAGTGTGACCTAATTATGTGAGCAGTGAACCACAGAATGATTGTGAAATAGTCCTAAGAAAGATCGAAAAAGACTATCAGAGAGCAAATTTTTACAGTTTATATTGATCAACAGCTGCAAACTACAATCAAAGTGTAAACTTTATATGCAAAGGATTTAAGAAAATCACAGCAAGGAGTGCTACTGCTCTCTGCTGGAATAAAACCGCAGCCAAATGTTCTGTTGTCCTACTGATCTCATCAGTAGCTTGCAAGTTCCAGGGAACTTCTCTCGTTCTTGGATAAAATTCAACAGGATTATTAGAAGAAAAGTTAAGAAAAAAAAGGTAGTTATGAAAATGGCCATTTTGAAGGGTGTTAAACATGGAAAAGTCAGTTTCTACCCTTAGAAGTCCAACAATCCATGAAATAACAGGTTTTCATGAAAGTGAAAAACATATGCACATGTACTAGCATAAACCACACAGATATTGCAACACCGTTCACAATAACTGGCACAATATCCGCATAAACACTTTTTCACGACATCACATGTCTCACCAGAACCAATGCTTGGAGGATACAAAATTTTGTCTTATCGGCCTTTACTCATGACAGCAATGTAGTATATATTAAGTTATAATAAAATCATGATTCCCCCACAGTGAAAGCTTATGAAAGCACACCTTTAACTTGAAATTAAACTCATGAAAATAGCATGAGATGCATGGAAGTCCTTCGAAAGTTCACAGTATACTGTCATGATATTGTGTTCATTGCTTGATGTTAGGATTTGACCCTTCCTAACCTTTTGTCACTTAGTAGAAAGGCGCATACCTGATTTGACTGCACATAACTAAATATCAGAAATAAGCATCAGAGAATAAAAGGCAAAGATCAGTGAACATGATTCATCCATATAAGATTGCTCATACAGAGCCTGTGAATGGAATTAGATAATAATGGGCCTTGCTCTACTTGTTTTTCACCCTCAAGTATTGCCTCCTTGTGCCTCACCTACAATTTCCTCTGATATTTTTAGATTTGATTAAGATGTCTGTTTGACCTGATTTATAAGACCTTTGGTTTCCTTGTTATTGCCAGGTGAATCTAGGTTAGAGCCACCTCCACATCCATGGTCAGCTTATGGGAAAAGTACTCTCTGCGATCTCAGAATTCCAGTCCTGGTCATGTGATTATACCAGCATGTAGGATTGTGATAGTGATCACATTGTTTATGTGGTCATTTATGGAAGGGTATGAACATAATGTAATATTGTTCAAACAGATTTTGTGGATATGTTAGCCAGTGTATGTATACATTCTATGAATGTGATTATCAGTGAGAGAGTTGTGTTTTAAGATTTTGACAGCATGAGCGTGAACATAATATATCTCTGAACATTCTGTCATTAAAATTTGGCGAAAATGTTGCATAACATTAACATGGAGTCAAGGAATGTGGTAGGGCTAAAGAAAGTTAACACAATGTGTACTATGTTTGCAACATTGTGTGCAATTTTAATTCATCTTTATGAATCAGTGTTGCAGAAATGTGATTGCCCACCATGTTTTGGTGCATTTTCCTGAAGAGCTTGGGATTGAAGAATAATTCAAACTACCAATATTTGCAAAATTGTGGCAAAAATAGTTTCGTAACTTCATTATTTTTACCACCACTTTGCATTGTTTATTACTGAAATGTTGCAAAAATATAGAAATGGAACACATTTTCTGTATTTCTGTTCACAGAGTATTGTGAACTGGCAGAAAAAGTGCATTGTTTGGCCCAAATCAGCAAAATTTGCACCAAATTTGCAGAAAATTCCTAAATTTGCGGGAATTTGCATAGTTGCAAGTAGGCCTAAAAAAATGCATATATTTGTGATAATTTGTGACTGCAATTTTCTGTGGGGACAGGGAAATGTTTTCTATGAAATAGCACTATTCCAAATCACTTTCAAAATCTCACAATAACAGCTAGCTTAAAGTAGTTCTGTGGATATTACAGTATGCTTAATGCAAATGTTTTTGGATATTCCTGGAATTACATATTGAGTTTTTTTTTTAATGGTATAATATCATCGTTCAGTGACTTGACTATACAGAATCTCTCTGCGATAGTGGCTCCACTTTTTGTATCATAATACCTCGGCAATATAGAAAAAAACTTTGATTGAAGGGAGATACTTTTTTTCTCAGGATTTCTTTATGTGAAATATAGAATTGATAATTACATTTCAGTGTGTTCATGGAGATGGCTGTTCAAGGACAAGTGGATGAAGACATTTTGACCCCTTATGTGGCTCATCATGGGCCACTGCACAGGAGCCACAGGGACACACAGAAGTGCCAGTCCGTCAAGTATGGGAATGTCACTCACACTAGACACCTAGCCAGTTTCCATTCAAAGCCTGTGTTGCCATTAGTGGAGACTCATTATATGGTGGAACAGGTACTCTTTTAGAATATGTACTTGGTCATTAGCCACAAAGTTGGGCAGGAGAATGAAGAATGAGAACGGGAAAAAAAATGTAGAGGAGGTTTACTATACACTGAAATTATAGTGAAAATAGACACAAGTGATTTAAATCTGTTTTGGAGGTAGAGCAAGATACTCATTCACATTCTTAAATACTCTTTTAATGATTTGGTTTCACCACATCTGCGATGACAGACTTAAATGATTTGTGTTCTAATATTAAGAGTAATATATTAAAAATATATATTAAGGAACTGTGTTCTAATATTAGGAGTGTACAAGAATTGTAGTAGTTCCTGAACAGAGCAAAGAACACAATAATAAGGTTCAAAATATAAAGTAGTGAATACTGATTTAAGTAAAATAACCTTTATGTTGTGAAAATACTTGCTTGTTGAAGTGGCGCTTATTTACTTGTCACTGCTCCTTAGTTTTCTTTAGCTAACTTTTTTGTTGTTACTGTTCTGTTGATTTCAGATAGGGCAGTACTGGGATAAACGAACGACCTACATTAACCATCAGGTAGTCAACAATCCTTTGACCACATTTTCAGTGCTCGAACCTCGCCATCCAGGGACTTGTCAGAATGGGTCAGCAGAGAGGGCAACTGTTGAGACCTCAGCCCAGCAGAGGCAGTGTCTCCTTGCAACAAATGCTGGTTTCTTTGACACTACTACAGGGGAATGTAAAGGTGAGAAAAGGTTACAGTCCAGTTATGCATCTTCAGGTGTTATCTGCCAACTCTTCTTCCTGAGGTTCCTGAGATCTCATGTTAGAGACATGGAACTTCACAGCTGTCTACATACACATTCTTCCAGTGCTTGTGCACCCATCAGACTTGCTAGAGATTTTGGTTTTTTTTGGTCCCTCTCTCCTTTGTTTACAATTTTGTTTTCCCATTGTTACCAAACGCTGTAGCTGTTGTTTTCTCATACCATTTTCTCTAAAGTTTGTTTGTATTTTCCTCACCCATGTAAATAATTTCCATTAAAGATTTTCTTTTTGTAAGACCTGTGTATATGCCAGTTAATGACATTTAATTTGCTTTTCTAGGACCGGTTTGTTTTGGCATAAAGTCTGCAGAATGGGGGATAAAAGATAATGATACTTTTATGGGACAGAACAAATCTAGAAATGAAAAGTCTCTTGTTTTTTTTTTTTCCCTTTAAACCTGAGGCTCTATGTTTACAATAACATTTGAGTTCTTACAAAGTTGTTGATCATAGTCTTTTGTGTGCCTGGTCTTTAGCAGTTGTCCCCAGAGCATTTGTCTATAAAATACAAATATTTTGTGGTGTGTTTTATTGTGTTGTGGCATGCTGTAGCATGACATGAAAACGTTTTTTGCCCAGATTGACAGTATGATGTCCATCATTGTGACCTGCATTCAGTGGCAGTGTATCATTTATGTGCCACTGCAGTGACCAGTGATTTGCTTCAGAGTCAACATAATATTTTCTTTGCTGCAGGAAATGTCATCAGTGACAGCTTCTTGGTCCAGGACACAGGTGGCATTCAGAATGTTCACTTTGGTGTTACTAAAGATGGATACATATACACTGGGTAGGTAGAGCATGTTGTTTTTCTAGGGATATCACATGTGCTTTGCAAGTAAAGAGATGAGAAGCAAAGATGCATGGATGGAAAATTTCTAGTAGAGGCTTTAGAAACAGTTAAAATAAATGTAGCTAAGAGATCTCACCTAGGGTGTTCAGTTTCCTGAAAATAACAAAGGGAATGAAAATAAGGCTAAAAAGAAATGGACCTCTTAGTCTTGACTTAGGTTAGGACCCATAACTATAAATAGGCCTATGGCATTTCATCTCACTAACATTTGAACCTCTAAAGTATCCATGTGCATAATTCTAAAACAGATTCAACAAATAACATTCCAGAAGGAATATTATCTGACACTGATGATTTCTTCATCTCATAGAAGAGCAAGAAGAAAAACACATGGAACTTTCAAATCCTTAGGCTTGGAAACAGACAATTTTTAGTGGACCCTGAAGAGGGATGTTTTACAATAATCCTTTATAGAGATTACAAGAGTCAGAGTGTTTACATACAATTTTCATAAAGTGACAAGTGTTATAGCCTGGGCCACAGTCTAGATTGACTAATATATATATACATATCATTATGGTAGGCTCACAATCTCATAAATGTGATTCATTTATTTATTAGTTAGTGATGGTTTTTTCTTTTGAATTTTAATATGTTTGAGCTTGCATTTGTGTTGGAGTTCAGTATAACTTTCAAGGATTAACTTCATAGCATATGTGACATCCTCGCAGATTTTTCATCACTCCACTTTACAGTAGCCATTGAAATGTCTCAGAGGATCTGTCAAGATACTTAAATCATTCAATGGTTTTGAGCAACCAACCTTTCCTATCAGCCTCCCTTCCCCTGTCGCTACAGTTTCCTCACTCTACACCAAGCTCCCTCATTTTCACAGTATCGTAAATTCTCATCATCTCCCTCATGATTGTCTTATTATTTTATTGGAACATATTTTGTTGTTTTCAAACTTCAAACCCCCAGGTATCTTTCTGAGCTGGACCTTGTTGCTCAAGATTTCACTCAACTAGTGGGTGGAGTGGTGTGGCTGGTGAGGGATGGAGAGATTTATGTAGATGAAAGCAAAAACATTGAATGTCCAGATGCACAGGAGACAGGTAAGTGTTATGCACATGGGACCTGGTTCTGAAGAGCAGGGATGCCATGTTGAGGAAAAAAGTTTTGCTGCATCCTTTATATCACTAAACCTTTGGGCAGTAATATTTCAGACCATTGATATGACAGTAATGTAATATATTAATGATGTAATGAAAGATTTGTTTACACTCTTTTGTCCAAAATGATATCGATATTTTTTTTTTTTCTTAATGTGTGTATGTGGAATGCAAACGTAATAACCTGTCTTTCTCTTGAACATGACTTTATCTATTTAATGACCCCAGGTACAGTAGACAGATTTATCAATGTGATCTCAGCGCGTGTTGCAGTTGGGCATGATGCTGAAGGCAGGATACATATGGTCCAGGTGAACGGCAAGACTGATGTAATGGGGTGAGTAATAGAGAAGTGTTAATGAGCATATCCCACGTTATCATGTTGGAGCATGGTGAAATAATAGTTCATATGCAGACCCCTTACTATGGGGGGAGTAGCACATTTGTGACAACGGAGGTGGCACTAGCTATATCAAGACTTAATAGCAACCTACACTCTTTTACATGTACGAAAATTATGAGTAAAGAGAAAAAGTTGTGCCACTGCAATGTGGTCTCATAATATTACAATGCTATTGTTAATTTCAGATAATGTTGAGTTGTGCATGATGCCTGTTATCTCTATCAGCATAAACTGCCATATGTATTTGATCTTGTATTCACTTCGTTTTGGTTTATGTTTGGTTAATCTACAGAGTAAATCTTAATGAATTTGCCGATTTGTTGCTGAGGCTTGGACTTGTCAATGCTATCAACCTGGATGGTGGTGGATCAGCCACTTTGGTAATGAATGGGACACTGGTCAATTATCCTTCAGATCAATGGTGAGTATTCTATATACAGAATTAGAAGGTTTGATTTCACAAACATGCTACAAGGTTCACTGTTAACTCATCTCAATTTGCAGCCATGGAGGTTTAGATATGAATACAGTTTTAAAGAAGATTTTACTTCCTTAGCATTTTTTCATCACTGGTTGCATTCGAACAAACAAAAAATTGCATTCTATGACTATGTGTATGTCATGTTTAGCCATTTCTACAAACAATCCCTTCTTTATCAAAGATCAAAGATTAAAAAAAAAGAACAACAATGTTTGGTTTGGTCTTAATTACTTGCTCCACCGAAAACTTTGAAAATGCCCCAGAATAATGTATCTAGGAATATAGTTCATGATAAACTGGCCATGTAGTCTTAGTGAAATAGCAAGCATTGCAGGTTCTCAGAGGTATTCATGTTGATTTGCTTTGCCATCTTTAAAGGCAGCCTGTGGTCATGACACTGTATGACTTTTTACCTGGTAGCCTCCCCAGCTGTGGTTATTTAGGCCATATGAGTATAAGATGACATTCTTGACAACCATTATTGCAGACTCTTTCAAGCAATGAAACTATCTCATTAGGTGGGAGCAAACTAATGTTAGGCAACCTATGGAAGTCATGAACATTGTGATTTGCATTTCATAGCTTATCAGTTACCGTGTTTCTATTGCTTTACCATACAGTTTCTATCATTTTTTGTAAAGTGACCAGAATGACTGTTTCACTAATCTCACATCACCCATATGAATTTAGAGATTATTACAATTTCCTTCACCAGCGTAAATAGTACCTACAACTGTCCAAGAGAGGTCAGCACCATCCTCTGTGTCCACCAGCCAGAGTGTTCACCAGCTGATTGCTCAGGCCATGGATCATGTGATATAGGGATTTGTCAGTGTCATGGTTACTGGACAGGGCCAGCATGTGATAGACTTTCCTGTCCAAATGATTGCAGCTGGCATGGTCAATGCACAAAAGGTAATCATGCTGACATCACCTGTTTCTTGCAAACTTTTTGACATAGACTATGAATTTCAGAACCTCTGATATAGTTTTGTACTTCCAAAATCTATGATGGGCCTGTATTTGCAGGATATTGAGCCATTTTTTTGCATCATTCGGAGTGTAGTTTATGTTGCTACATTAAAACTTGAGATATTAGGCTGTAAAGATGAATGGGGCCATCCTTTTTTGTTTGTTGCATAAATCGGAAATAAAATAATTTCTGTACACAAAAACTTTGATTTTATGGACAAGCAGTCAATAATTGCAGATTAATTTGACTTTTTGTGAGACTAGATGAATTATGTGGTGTCAAGTCAAGTCTACACCATTAACAGTTTTGCCAAAAGAAATTTAACCAACAGCAACTAGATCTTTTGGTTGTGCAATAAGGAGCATGAGCTTTTGCTGTATTTTTTGGTGTGCATATCTGTAACAACTCTTACATGATCAAGTGGACTCTTAGAGAATAAAAGAGGTGTCAGAACCAAACTGATGTGATCGAAATGGTGGTCGAGTTCATCAGCAATGTGCAGTGTTAACACTTAGAGAAGACAGAGAGGGGATAAAATAATATATAATGCAGTTTTGCATAGCAAGCATAATTGCAGTAGTCAGCAATTAAATGTTTCCTGACCAATTCATGTTTTTGGTCTTCCAGATGGTTGCCAGTGTCATCCAGGTTGGAAAGGTGAAAACTGCTCATTGCCTTGCCAGGATGGCTGGTATGGTGTTAACTGCTCATTTCCATGTGTTTGTGAACATGGTGCTGTCTGTGATGCGGTGACTGGTGTATGTCAGTGCCCTCCAGGTTATTCTGGGAAGTACTGCCAAACAGGTTTGTCATCTAAATATGACAGAAAGTATTATTCTTAGTATTGTTACTGTACAGTTAATTAATAAAACTATTATTATTATTGATTTTCTAATCATGATGTTGAAAAGGGCAGTTGATGCCACTTAACTGCAGTCTGCTTAATCACAATTTGTGTTTAATCACAAGAGTAACTAAAGAGTCAAATGATATATTTCTGAATATTATGAAGTCACTGGATAAGTGCAAGATTTTGAGATGTTGCAATTAAGTGGAGTCAATTATATTACCATTGTTTACAAAAGCCAATCTGTGCAATCAGATCTGAGCCTAATATGTATGTTAGTAAAGATGATAAGATATATATGTACTGCCTTCAGTATGAACAGAAACACATGGACATCAAATGACAGCAAGCAACATTTTTACAGAAAATACACCCTGCTTCAGTCTTATAAATGAACAGTTGTAGCTGTTATAGGGACCCATAGCTCTTGCTGTGGTATATTTTGGATGAATTTGGCGCAAACAAAGTGTGGTACAGTCTTAGCTGTTAAAGCCAAGGTAGATTATCTAGGAATCAGTTTTGTCCAGCTCATGAAACTTTATTTATAACTGGTCTTGTGAGCTTAGACTTAATAACAGGATGGGTCACCTATAACAAGATGGGTCACTTTTACTGGTACTGCTTGAAGTGAGAAGATTGTTCTCTGGAGATGTGCATTTTGAACTCATGTTATTGGGCATAGGAGATTTGGACTAAAAATCAGCAGTGGCTTGAACCTATCAGGAGATACCCTAGTTCACGTCAATTTTCAGATATTTGCAACAGTGCAGGATTCTGCTAGATGATACTTCTAGTTTATTACCCACAGTAACTAATTTTACAAGAAAGTCATGTTTGTGTACCATAACATGTAATGTATTACAATATTCATTAAAATTTCTCTTTACAAGTTAATAGCAAACTTCAGGGACTGTCAGTTTTGCTTAATTGTAACTTCATGAGTATGAAAGACATTGCAATTAAATAAGATGGCATTTATTTCATGATGCTTAGGTAGAAATGAAAGTAATGTATTA
The DNA here is from genome assembly GCA_033807755.1 of Ellobium chinense. Lineage (NCBI taxonomy): Eukaryota > Metazoa > Mollusca > Gastropoda > Ellobiida > Ellobiidae > Ellobium > Ellobium chinense. The sequence continues at coordinate 1,060,642 of JAWQUT010000157.1, forward strand.
TATGAAAGGCTGCAATTAAATGGGTTGTGATTATGAGTAGGTGACAGTACTAAAACATGTGTGCTAGTGATATTTTACCTCAGTGCTTTCAAAGACATTTTGATCATGGCTACCACAGTATCATTTTAACATCTTAGTGCTTTATGTGTTCAGAGATCATGAAAGGTATGTAAATGAACTGCTATGAAAGTTAATTTTGTATTGTATACATACTTTGTATATTTTATTTTATACAGCGTGTCCATTTGGTTTCTATGGTCAAGACTGCAGTGAGGTCTGTTTCTGTGAGAACAGCTGCCATTGTGATCATGTGACAGGAAGTTGCAATGCATCAATGCCTGACTCCATGTTTAAAGGTGATTTGGAATTTGATACCTGCCACTATTATTATCATCCTCATAATACCCTCGTATGAGGATTTTGTCTGGTGATTAAAAAAAAAAGAAACTAATTACTTCATTATATTGAAATGGCTAGGCAGGGATTTTGTTATGTCTTAATCAAGACATGACCAAGATGTAAAATTGTCACTTCCTTAATTCTGAGCTCTCATGTGAATTCTTTTATCACCATCATCATCATCATCATCATCAGACAGGCATAAAGTTTTCAACAAAAGATACCAAACTGTGTATGTGGCCCCATATGTAGATTGTGACCTTATACTGGTACCAGGCCTGTAAAGGTGAGTCATGGAACAAGCTGAGGGATGACCGCCTGAGAGAGCCAGATGGACAGCAGGTGCTGTTGGCACTTTTTGGATATGGGCCCATGTAGCCTAGCTATAGTTATCACATGTAAAGGTACTGTCACTGTTTTGTCATTTTTTTTCTTGTATTAACCAGGCAGTTTTGCTTTTTCTTTCAGTGGGTAAGTGCCTTGCAGAGCAAGAAATCAAAACACAGCATTTGGTTCCAGACAGCGGACCTCAATACAGGTGAGATCGTGTTTTGCTTTTCAGCCCTTTTGAGAAGCCCATGTAAATTTATACTGACTCACTGTTCCTTTGCTTATTATCTTATATTAATACACATCAGTCTTAAGTAATCCCGAATCTTTAAAGTTTGCCAAATGTGTTTCTTTTTTTTTTATCCCATTTTAAGTTGCTCATTCATCATTCTGCTGAATCGCTGTCCATATAAATATAATCACACATTTTGCATGCTATTATATTTTCATCATGACAGTTTTTCTGTATAATAGAAAAAGCAGCGCTTAATCACACCCTCCATTTAATTGCAAATTATCCCAAGATTCTCTGGGTTTGGGAAATAAAATTTGTTTCATGAACACACAAAAACCTGACAGACTAGGATTTTGTGGAGGTCTTAGAAATTTGAGAGTACCTGGATGTAAGTTTTAAGCTAGCTTCTGGTTCCTGAGTTATAGCAATGTGTTTTAAGTGTACGGCATTCTGAATGTTATTCTGCTTTCTTGTTTGTTTGTCTGCGTCAAATCATTGTTAGATCAGAGACACACTGAAGATTTCTTTGAAACATTAAATATGTCTTCCCTGAGGTAGAGCAGGATTAATCTGAGTAAAATAAACTTTTTGCTTCAGTGGCTATGTTTTGATACAACACTGAAACCGTTGATGCACATTTTTTATCTTATCATGTTTTATTGATTGTTCTTTGCAGCATCTGTGTTGCCAGTGCTGTGTCTCTCAGCTTGATCGCCATAGTGAGTCTCGTTGTAAATGTGGTTCTAACCTACATGTTGGTGAAGACACGACAGAGGCACCGCATCACTCTAAAGAGAAAGATCAAACTAGCAGTGAAATATGCATTGCAAACAGTGGCTCGAAATGACAATGCTGAGAATGATGATGAAGATGACGAGGTGCAAGATGGAAAGCAACTCTTGAAAATTGTTGGGAAGGTGTCACAAGATGATCGAGTAATGGGGGAGAATGAGGAGGAAGGAGTGGAAACTGGCACAGGGGAAGAGGAGGATGACTTGTTTTTAGCTCCCAAGAATGGCAGTGGAAGCCTGAAATAACACACAATTCTTTGTTTCACTTGTGTTGTTAGAGCTCCCAATAAATATTTGTAATGGACTGCATAGAGGAATCTGTTTGAAGATTTCAAACTTGTTATTTGGATAGACTGACTTCACTGCATATTTAGTTTTGTTATTGTAAACAGAATACTCCACAGTCAGTATTAGCAGAGAAGTGGCCTTAGTTGTGAAGAGGTGTTGTTGTGAGAGAATTGTTGCACAAGTCTGTGTGTTTGTGTGTCAGCTGAGATGAATGTAATCTGTTGATGAAGGATTCTCACTGCAGACTACTTTATTCAGTCCATTACACATATGAAGACCCATGAAGGTCAGTTACATCTGTAGATGTTTTGTGTGAGATAGTTCTTTACTATATGTTTAGCAGCCAGTCAGAATGAGGCGTAAATTGCTTTTTGGCTAAATCAGTTTTTGCTTTCACATGAAAGCATAATGTATCCACTTTTGTTAGATGAAAACATTTTTGATCTAACATTGTTCTGGTCCAAGATATAGTTGTTTCAAATGGCAGGGCATCTTCTCATGCAATGGAAAGGAAAATTCTGAGAAAATTCTGACTGAAGAACAATGTTATTCATCATAATTCATCTAATATGGCTCACAATGACTCAAATTTATCCATTGTTACTGCTCGCAATATCAGTGTTTTTGTATATAGACACCATTTTACAAAAATGTGAAATCAGGTGGTTGTATTCATCCTCAGAATTCATCAGCTCTTAGTTTAGTTATATAAACCTCTTGTTGACTGACTGCAAAGCGTTTATTTACTTTTCTTGGACAAGTAAATTGAATATTTTATAATTGTGCTGGAAAGGGTCACTTTCTGTCACAGAGCAAGCCCCCAGAAATTTGAAATCCAGCTTGCCTGTATTCTTGTTTTGTTGGGTTTTTGTTGTGTGTATCGCCAAGGTGCACGGTTGGCTTAGCACTTAGCAGTGCCTGTCATAATGATACAAACTGCAGTAGCATACCATAACAAAGATGAAAGCGAGTTTGGATTTCCAGACACAATCATTGTGACATATAATTATTATTTTTTTTTCACACTTAATAACTTCATTTACAGCTAGTTTTAGGTAAATAATGAAGAATTATCTAACAACAGCAACCTGTATTGGTGTAACTGTCTTTGAGTTTCAGTCACTGCCCAGATCTCATTTTTAATATCAATGGAGAATTCTCAGATTTATCCTCATGAATATTCCACATCTCAGTCCCTTGTTATGAAATATCGTCTTTCTATACATTAACTGATGTTTCTTCATTATATCTGAACTCAGCAGTTATTCCGTGCCATTAGCAGTTTGTGTACCATACCATTGTCAAGAGGACCTTTCCAGACTTGATGTTTCTCTTATGATGGAAATTTGTGATATACTTTATCTATGTTGCATTTTGCGATGCTGGTACGAAAAGATAAAGTAACTTGGATGCAATATTGCAATTGTGGTACACGAAGTGTTGACTCAGTTAAGACCATTCCTGTGTGTGTGCAAATTCACACGCTCCTCTTGCTGAATGATTCACTTATATCAGTCTGTAACTCTTGTGTGTTAACTATGAACGGTGTGGGGATTTTATTGCATGCTAGTTAACCCTTTACTTACTAGACTAAGCACCCTTTGCTTCATTCTAGATACCATGAACTCTGTCAACATCAGCAAAAATGCAAATTTATGTTTGAAGCTTTTTATGGACATAAAATCCACAAGTTAAGAATTTCTGCCAGAAAAACAAGTGGATGATTGCAGATGCTGTGGCAAACCGTAAGAAGGGATGGGAAGGCAGTGGCAGCAGATGCTCGAATATATTATGGGTTAACACTTAAAATAATAGCCTTGGCATCAATTTGCTTCTTTTTAAGATACCAAGTCAAAGGGCACAACTCTGTCAAAATCAATTTCGATGTCACCAGTAAAAATGTATTTTTTTCTGATGGGAGGCGCACAATGTCATAAGACTTGGGGGTGGCAGATAGCAGATGATATGGTAAATAAAGGGTTAAGTTTTTTTTTGTTTATGCGTGATGGACTTATGTGCCTTATTACATCGTCTTCAGAACACATTGTCTTTCTGTCTTGAAGGTTCAATATTCATCTTCCTCTTGGTGCTCCTATTTTTATGATATCATGCATGTGTGACGGGTTCTTTGATCGGTGAATCAGACATCATATTTCTAGTTGGTGTAGGTTTTTGAAATGGGGTAGATGATAACTGCTTAACAGTGGCTGGTTGATGTCTTTGTACACGGCACTGCACTGCATTTTGAAAATTGAAACTCCAGCAAATTTTGAAGAAAATATCTCAAGACTCTCCTGTCAAGTGCTTGGTTTAGGAGTGGGGAGCAGGGTTAAAGAAGAAACAGCACATTACTGTTAGACATTATTAGTGACAAGAAACTCTCTAGGATGCTTTCTCTGTTGTAATCCTGTCCCTTACCCCAAACCAATCAATAGGAAAGAGATATTGCACGTGAAAGAAATCCAACAGTCGGATATACAAGGTGCCAGTATCAGGCAGTGTAGGTTTGCTTTAAGATTTAGGTGTCTGCATGTTTTAAGAGTAGTATCATGAGACACTCCCAAGGGAGTGGTGGTTAGGGGCAGGGTCAAACCCCAGAAGTCTAGCAAATTTTGTAAACAAAGTCAAATCGTTGACACACACTGCAATTTATGCACCCTAATTGGATGATGGGATAATGTGCCATATGCAAATGCAACCCTCTGTTGCTGCAGGGCACCCATGAATTCTGTTCAGTTTGTTAAGGATTTGAATAACCATTTTCTTGGTGAAGGCCTTTTCAGTTTTGCTCATTGTGTTGTAATGAGGAATGAAATGGGTAAGAAACGATAGGACAGACTTCAGCGTGCATGGTGTTAGTGAACTTGAAAAACAGAGAGTGCAAAGCCATTCAGCACCACATCAGTGGGTAAACCAGTAATGTAGTCATCCTATGTTCAGTTCATGGAGTGAGAGTGCATGCTCATTTAGAATAGTCATGATAGCTGATGAATCAGCATTTTGACCCATCAGTTTATTTGTTATAGATGATTACGTGTCTAGTATAAGGTTTTAGAATATCATTTGAAATGAATGAATGTGAAATTAATCAGCTGGCTTTTTTGCTCAAATCTTTGTGGATTTCTGGCCATCTTGGCATCTTGTGTTCATATCCTCTCATAATCACAAGGAATGCTCCACTCCACTCCAAGAGTACCTTATTTATGATTGTATCAAACTGTTGCACATTTAGACTGCTCTTCCACTGTGGACTAGGGACATGATGAAGATAATATTATTTTGACAGTGTTAAGAATGAAGTAAATGAATGATTCTTGTTTACTGTGTAGGATGAGCAGCTACAGTATTGTGCTTTATTTGCTTGAATTAGGGCTACAGCATGATTATAAGGCCTTATTTTGCCATTCCACTGAAACAATAGATTATTAGCTAGAATTTTCCTTTCAATTTTGTCTCGACAACAGCCACCGCTAGACCTACTCTTCTATGATTTTAAAACTCAAGAAATTTTTTACATGGGGAGCAGTACATTTTTGAACGTGAGACATATGAAATGTCTAAAATAAGTTTCATTTTTTTAAAAAAAAATTCAAAACTCTGTTTCTGCCAACCCTCCAAAATTAATGATGAAAACCGACCAACATCTATTTAGTCTCTCCACCAAATTTGGTTACAAAATTCAAGCAGAAGCAGAATGATGAGATTTCATTTACTGTGCCCAAACCAGCTTTTTCCGGGGCTCTAACCTCCATGTGGTGCATATAATAAAAGAAAACTTCAGATCTACATTCTTAAAAAACAATGTATGAATATCATTATGTTGTGACATGACGCCAATGTTGCTCGGCCATGTGTGGAGGAAAAGGATGGTAAACACTAATGCTGAGTTACAATATATGGAGGAAAAGTGTTATCTCTTTCTGTCATCACCTCTTGAATCTGTTCTGCGTTCTTAAAACGTTGGTCCTGAATCATTTTTGTCAGTTCAGGGAATAGGTGATAGTTTCAAGGCATCAAGTCAGGAGAGTACAGAGGGTCCTCCAATATTTGGAGCTATAACCTTCCAGGGTATCCGCAACCACTCTTGCTTTATGTGTTATTGAAAATCTTGTAAAATCCAAACTCCAGCGTGTTGTAGAACATCGAGAGCGGCAAAACAACATATTTAAATATGGAGGTTGGTTGTTAGCATACCAGTAGTGTTATACAAGTCACTCAAGGATGGAGGTATGTGATGTGAAATGTTATATACCCACTGAATATTGGTAATATTTGCCTGTAAGCATTTTTTACTTTTTATCACTGAAATGAGTTGAACGGGAGACAATTCATTATAGAGATCTGTGCTAGTGTAAGTCAATAATTTGTACATGGTTATGAAATCTTCTTCTTTGCTTGGTGGTGGTAGGGAATAGGGCTTATGAACAGATCTTTATCTTATATATTTAGAGATAGATACTTATGATGAGCACGATTATGCTCAGATATTCTTTTTGAGTGAAAGTATAAGTGTCATCCCTTGAAAGCCTAATTGTCATAAGTGCCACTGACATGTTCATGAGAAGTATAGAGTTAGAATTTTGACATCCCATTACTTTTAGTTCTTGAACAAACTGTTAAACAGAACAGATACAGACTGTTTGATATGTATGGAGACAAAGTAACGATGAAAAGATTGTGTAAAATGCAAGGACCCCTAAAATTGTGAAAACTTTATTTGCCCAAGTTGGTGCTTAAGACTATTAGGCTCTCAAGGGTGGTATATGCATCAGTTGTAATACAAGGAGCTGTATGGAAAATGCCTATTGTTGCGGTGGAGTTCATGAATTAAGCGTCCAGTTTTTAATGTCAGATCTAAGTCCATTTGACCAGTGTAAATATTGTAGAGCTCCTATGGAGTTATCACTGTCTTGTTCAGTATAACCATGTTGGAATGTGAGACTGAGAAAGGAGCATGACATCTCAGTCATTTTTAGACCTTAGGGATGACGCTCAAGAATTTTTCCAAATCTAAGAAGCTTTTCTTTGGACCTAGGTTGATGAACTCAGAAAACTAAAAACATTATTCTGAGAATACCATAGAAATTGTCCTGATATTTTATTAAATGCAAAGTTCCTAAAACATTTGACCATCAAAAATTTATCCGCTCTCTTTATGTTATTTAAACTGTTACAAAAAATAGGTTTAATTAAACTAAGAAATGCTATGAAAAGTGAGTGGAATCCTTAAATGTTTACTCTGCATGTATATTTATTGACATGAAGTTACTTGTACTAACACTGCACTTCAAAGTTTATAAGGAAAAGGAGAATGATCCATAATATTCACACTGTATATTATTATTTACTCGGCTCATACAAGCTATGCATCTGTGAAGAACAGCCTGATTCTAACACACACCCCCCCCCCCCCCCCCCCCCNCCTCCATTTAAGGACTTGAGTCATTTGTCCGGAGGGGAAGTTTTCACAGGCATGGTAATTGGTATAGTGAAAATGAGTAATCTTGTGTAGTTTCAGGAGACTATTGATGCACCAGATATGTCATTTCACTATATTTGTCTTGAGTTGTAATTATCACAGTTGGTTGTTACAGCGTTTACTTGTGATAAGATTCTTCCATACCAGTTATTTTAAGCTTGGGTATAAGTAGCATTTCATCACAGTCATAACACATTTTCCCAAATCTCTTTCATGGCCCATAGAGAAAAATAGAAAAAAACAACAAAAAAACACCTCTTAAGCTTGCTTTATAATCATATATGAGAGTTTGAGCATTTAAGACGGGATCTCATACTGTTGTACTGACTGTACTATCCCTAAGAATGTTCAGAATGCAAACTTATAGTAATTCTTATGATAGTAAGAGATCTCTATAATGATATTGATATGATTTAGGCCTCACAATACAAAGTAAGATAATGTCAATATGGTTTTATACATGTTTGTTTTTAATTGATTCTGTGATTATGGTACATCATAACCTCAGTACCATGGAAAAGTGGTATGGGTAAATGTATTACGACCGTGACAATTTGATATTTCACTTCCTGAATGTATAGGCATAAACATACAGTGGAGTCCACTTAAGATAAACTCGCTTAAGATAAAATCTCGGTTAAAATCAACTTTCCTCATGGTCCCGATTTTTGCCTTCTTTACCATTACAATCAACGACTGGTTAATATAAACGCCGACAACACAGCCTCCGCTTAAAATAAACCCTTCTTGTCGGCCCGCAAGTGTAAACCAGATGCGATTGATACTAAACTTATTGAAAAGTGGCCAAAGTCAAGCCCACACGCACTGCCTGCCGTCTTGATGATGTAATAGGGCCATGTGTGCGGAAAGGGGTTGGGTTGGGGCAGAGTGTACTGTAGGGTGGGAAGGGCGATGCTTCGTTTACCTTGTAATAGTCTAGTTAGTACACTCAGTCTCTGCATGCGAGGTCCACTTGAGAAATAGCCTAGACTAGCCTCCCTCCCCATCACCTCTCATGCGTGCATCAGCGCACAGTTGGTGCCATCTCTCTCTTCCCAGTCCCAAACAAGCAGCTTAGCCTAATGTAGACTAGATTATCCATCCAGTATATGTGTGTACACTGTAGTTCCTTTCTTTTCTTTTCCTGCGCTTGACCAGTAAACATCGAACCGATCTCAACATAAAATCCTTCGCATTGCATTCCAACCTGACAGAGTTGCAAAAAGAAGACGCTGAGTCTGGATAGCAAAATGAAGCTTCTCAAAGATGTGGATAAAATAACCATGAAACAGGTTGTTTCCCTTGAAAATGGTTAAGATAAACCTTGCTTAAAATAAACTTATTGACTCGGTCCCGAGAGGTTTATCTTAAGCGGACTCCACTGTATATGCATGCTACTTTTCATAATTACTCTTGCCATATTTCCAGTTAATCTCATATTGGCTACGGGTTTTGTGCAATGATTCCAGAATTATATCTTTAATGTCTTTGATTTAATTATTGAAAACCACTTGTCTCCAATTATTTGTGGAGAGAGATGGAGCCTCTCAATAATGTATGAATCAGTAGGGACATGGTGTTCTGTAGATTATGGTTATTTATTGATTAGTGTATTAAGCAAGGAAGCAATATCAGATTACAAAGCCTGATTCAGTCAATATTGTAGATACAGCGTAAACAATCATTTTCACTTGTTTGGGAATCTAGTCTCTACTTACTTCAGACACAAGCTTTACTGATCGTCTTGATTCCCATGTGACTCCACATACTACTAGTTAAAACATGATTTGTTATGCCATTGTAACCTCTGACAACTAGAGTGCATGGATGGACCATTCTTTAAATCTCTAGTGGAAATGTTTGATCTGGCTAGCTATAAATATAATCGTGTTTAGTGATTGTGATGTCAGAGTACTGAAATTGATAGGTGACAGTATGATGGTCCTGAGTATTCACATGAGTAGATGTTTAAACATTTTAACTAGAGCACAGACCCAATCAGCTCATGGCAGAGTGGTGATTGAGTGCTGTTTCTTATCTTCTTTTGCTTATGATGAGTGGTGTTTGCCTGTGCCCTTTTTAGCACTTTGTTTGATCCATGATTACCAGCCTATAATAAGCATTCTTTGCTTTACTCTAAATGCCATGTCAAGGGACACAATTCTGTCAAAGGCATCACAAGGCATCACAAAAGACTGTACTGTTGAGGCAACTTTCTAACATAAAAAGGAATGGGTAATCATGGGTGATGTAGTGAAAGCCAGGGGCGGGCATTGGCAGGTAATCTGATTAATACCATTAAGCAACAGCACAAATCAGTTTGGTGAGTGAAATATCAAGAAGAATCCTTCAGTTTCTGAAACTGCTACATTTTTTTTTTGTTTTTTGTAGACACATCCTAGGGCATTGTGTAAAGCATTTTTTGTTATGTGTAATTCTGTTGCATGATTTATTTATAATTATCTTGCACTTTGCAATTATTGACACTTAATTTCCTACCCTGTTTGCTGCATTCCGTAATTACTTTTCTTATCTCTTTCTATTTTTCCACATACCAGTGAGGATATTCTGTAGTAATATTTTTTCTAAAATATTGACAAAGGAGTGTGAATACAGATTCTGAAGTCACTTGACAGTATAATATCTGTTCCCTGTTCACTTCCATAGGTGCCATTGTGAGAGCGGTTGTTATGCTATCTTGTTTTCATTTTAGATCTAGATCAACACTTCTACACATATTGTATGGAAGTGAAGATCAAGATGTATTATTCAAAATCTGTTTTGTTGCCATGTAATAAGCATTTCCATCTTAATATTACTCAAGTCAGTGCGACATACCCCATACCATCTCAGGGTGCCAAAATGCACCATTCCATTTGATTTCTGTTTTCTACATGCTCCTGGCAACATTTGGTGCTGGCCAGGGAGGTAATGTGATGGTCCATTCATTTGCCTGATTTTGCATAATTTTCTGCTGCATGCAGAACTTTTTAAAAAATCTTTAGTAATGACATGTTACTATTTTTATTTTTTCTTTGTTTGCTTCACACTTTCTGAGTACTGATTGGGTTTTCAGGAAATGGAATCATGTTTATTTGATTTATGAGTTTGAATACCTAAGCAATTTATTTACAAATACTAATCAAAGTGATGACTGAAATAATAAACGTATCAGATTCTGAGGGAATTCTGGTAGATTTTTTTCTGACAGAAATTAGAAAAAAACGAGGAAGTGGAAAACTGTAGAGCAGTGTAACTCCCTGACTTTAGAATTTTGTATTAATCATTGTTTTATTATTTGAAAATGCAAATCTTTATGTAACAAGTTTGTGTTTACTGATTCTTGTCCGCTGCAGTGGCAGAAAACACTAGGAATTTTTCTTTTTTTTTTGTTGACATTGAGACATAAAGGTATATATTTGGGAATAAACCATTATACCGCAATGTCCAAAAAAAAAATCAGTGAATTAATACATGTAGATTATCTTCAAAAACATTAAAACATTTTTGTTTTAGCTGTATGTTGTTAGAGAATTAGAGTTATCTCCCATAGCTTGGGCACAGGAATAGAGATTAGCCAGAGCTTTAGTAAGGAATGAGTTAAATTTAGAGGTCTGGCATAATAGCACTTGATAGATAGCTCTAAGAGGGTAATTTTGACCAACACATCAGGTAAGGGAGAGTTGCAGCTAACAATTTAAATGTGATACAGATGAAAGGTGTGCCATGTCAGTTCATAATACTATTAATACTTGTATGGTGTTTGGCAGTGGTAGAGTGAAGTAGGCGATTTGTCTGAGGAAGCGGAGGTATGCACTATTTTTAAGAAACGGTGCATGTATAATAACTTAGAACATTCTGTGGCACTCCAGGTTGATTTATCATTGTCAGACCAAAGCATGGGGGCCATATGTCTATGAAGTTTGGTTATAGTTATAGTTAATTTGGTCTAAGATTTTCGCACATTATTATGAAGTCTGATTTGTTTTGTTTAACCCCTTTGCTATGTCAGGTCATGTTTTGTAAGCAGTGATGGCAGTATCTCAGAGCTCTCTCACCTAGAGCTGCCACTTAGCCTAAACAAGCACTCAGTGGAAGAGAACTGGGTTTACTGGTAATAAGGATAATGACATATATGTCATAGTGCCATCTGGAAATAATACTGTCATAAGTCCTACATAATCACACTTTTGCCCATGCTCCTGTGGAGTTTCTATTAAGTGGACTGTATAGCATTCGTGAAGGGAAGTTTGCCTTTGTCCAGAAATGTTGAAGTTTAAAATAATTTACTTTAGGAACAATTCATATCCTGCATCATATCCTCCAGCCCCCATTTTCTAAGACAGTGAATTAGATTCAGCTTGTGAAAAGTAATTGTCTTTGGTGAAAAGATCCAATTTTTTTTTTTTTTTTTTGAGTGGAGGGAAGCAAGGGTTCTTTGATGATGAAATCCAATTTATAATCCTCAAAAACTCAAGAGACCCATCTCTGACCTCTCTTTCTTTTGGGATTTGTTCAGAGTCTTGTAATACTGGGATAATGTTATTGTGGACCAGTGGGGCATAATCATTGGACTTGGCATTTAGTGATCCTGGGTTCAATTCCCTCCATAGCCATGTTTAAATTTCATTCCAGAGTGAAGACTGACTGTGAATGTGTTTTTTTCCCTTCTGCAAGGATCTAATTTTCATGAATTGAGCTTGCCTCAGGACATTTATTTACTTTCTGCTACAGAAAGAGCTTACAACTGATAAATAAGTAATATATAGTGAGTAGTAAGTAGTGGTTCTTTGAAGTCACTATCCCTGTTTATGAATTACAATATGTTTTTCTGTCAGCATAAAGTAGCATTGCTAGTTTGGTGATTCGGTCATTCCCGATTACTCTTAGACTTCAGTGCTCATAGATGCATGACAAAGCTATCATGCTGGCTTGTGATAAGTAAATCTTCTTACAAAAGCTGTTTCTGACTTTTTGTGGAAATTAGATTGGTCGCCACAAAAAAACAAAACAACCTCACTTTTCTACAAAATTGTTTGCTCCAGCAGTGAGAATAGTGAGTGTTATTGTTTGTTCAACATGCAATAGATGTAGACTGGACTTGAAACATTCCACCTTGAAACAATAATTTTTGTGATTATCTTTTTATTATTATTATTGAGTGTTGCAAAAAGAGAGAGCACATTTTTATAATTAAAATTTAATAAAAATGAACCATTTTGTGTTTGTTGTTTTGCTTTATTGTTTTGGTTTATGATGGTTATTCGTTTTCGATTACATTGTAATGTCATTATGTGGAACAGCAATGCCGAATGACATTGCTTCATATTTCCCTCAGTCCATCAACTTGTAAAATAGGTACCTGGCTATAGGCAGTGAAAAATATCAGAATGATAGGTGTCAACTTAACTTCTTTACTTTAATGATGGGGGCACTGTTCTTCAGGAAATCAGTCGTTGTTTGAGTGCAATACCCCAATAAATGCCAAAATCCAAATTTTACAGGAGAAGCAAAGACAAAAAAAAAAGTTTTTTTTTTGTAAAATTGCACTTAGCAAAAAGTTCTTTTAAAGTAAGTTCTACTGGTGAATGCTGTGTAATCCATCACAGAGTTCAGTCTGTTGCATTAGAACCTGCTGAGCTATGGTAAAACATTTTAGGAGTTTTTGTCACTGACATTACTCGGTGCAGAAGTCCAAAACTGATTCATGTCAGGAAGGAGCGCCAGCTATCTCATTAGTGACATTTTGTCAAGGTTGCAGGAGCCAAATTGTAAAAGCCTTTATGAGCCATTTAATAAAAAGTTCTCCTGGAATCAAAGGAATGTTCCGAGATAGCCAAGGCTAATCTGAGGGTCTGGTGCCACCACTGCGCCAAAATTATATTATACTGTTTATAGTGGGGGTCCTTCATTTAGATTTTTAACAATTTAAATTTAGATGAAAAGGGGTTAAAAATTTGACCTTCTTTTGCAGATCACAGGCCCGCACAAATGAAATTCGCTGAAGCCATTGGGAAACGCTGCCTGCAACATTTATTTTTTTTTTCAAATTTAAGACTGAGTTTCACGATTTTTGCAGTGTGGTTTCATGTTATACGATTATTTCTACACTTTGGTACTATCAACTCTTTGTCCAATCTTTTTTGACTAATTAGGCTCCTGCAGCCTAAAGTATCTGTTTAAATGCGTGCAGTATTCCGATATAATTATGTGGTTCTATTGATGAATCACATAAATATTTCGCAATTTTCCATCCTAACACAAAGTTGAAGCTGAAAAGCTGAAAGGCGCCCAACGTTATCGACACTATTGGCAGTCCAAAGAGGCCAAAAACCAAAAAGGGATAGGGCGGTGTCTACTGAGATTCTGCATCCCCAAATGACGAAATCTCCTAGTTAGTATTCATGACTGCTTTCTGTTCTAACGTCGCTGTGTGGTCATTTATGTAGGCCAGCGATTGTGTTTATGTGCCTACATACCAAGTCACGAGTCCTAAATAGTTAAAACTTTTGTATTTTTGTGGAATTACTCCCTCATATTTCTGGGTAAACCCGGAGAGAGAGAGAGAGGGAGAGAGAGAGAGAGAGAGAGAGAGAGAGAGAGAGATGTGCCAAACAGTGTTTCTGAATGCATCAGTCGGGGACATACATTTATGTGGATATCCGGAATGTTTCTTATGACCGTCTCTTTAAAGTTCTGCTTCCACTTTTTCATTTATTTATGTGATCATAATCTGGACTCTCTCACCTATTGCTTGTTTTGGAGTTAGAGGTAGGGAAAGACACATGAGGTAGTTACCAGAGAGTAAAACTATCAGACGGTCCAAAGAATGTTTTTCGTTCTGTTACATTACTCATAACTCTGTCCCTAGCTAATGATGGGCAAGATTCGAAAATAATGAATCCTCCTCCCCGAGTTCGAACCCGCATTCGAATTCTAAGATTGGTCTGGATTCGAATCCTTCAGTTAAGCGGAAATTAAAAAAAAAACCAAGAGATTTCTTTATCGCTTAAAATTTGGGTCTTTGTCCAAATGTACAGATGTACTCCTTTAGCTCCATTTTAAAATGAAAAAAAAAATGATGAAAGTCCCTATGTAGAATCTAGCAGCGATTATCTTTTTTGTCACTCTTCAAAAATAGAAACGCAAATTCCATAAAACTCTCCCATTCCCCCGAGACTCGAATCCGGATTCGAGGCAGGCAGGCAGGCGAAGAAGTGAGTAATCTGGATTCGCATCCATCGATATCTAACTTTTGCTTCAAAAGTGGATTCGAATCCTGTAGGACTCAAATGTGCCCAACCCTATCTCTGAGCCAAGCACCAAGTTGAAGAGTAAACCTAAGCAGACAGGCAGATAGGCAAAGCATATCGTGCAGGCAGGCAGGCAGGCAGGCAAACGACCAGAGGACTAGAGACGTAAGCAAGCCAACATGTACACAGACTGACAGAAGTAAACAGGCAGATAGGCAGACTTGCGGAGGATCGGTAATTAAAAAAGCAGACAAGCAGGCAGATAGGCAGGCAAATACGTGGTCAAGTAGAGAGCAAGGTAAATGTAGGTGAGCTGAGCAGGCAGGCAAGCAAACGGATAGGCAGAGAAGTGAGTAAAGCGATAAATTTATAAATGGGTACATGGACAGGCTAACTGGTTGGCAAGCAGACAAATGAGGGGTACTCAAACAGAGCAGGCAGGCAAGCAAACAGACAGGCAGACAGACCAGCAAAAAAAACAAAACCAAACTTAAAAACACCAGACAACCTGCTGATCATTCTTTCAGTCTGGAAGATACAACAATAAATCCGGCGTGCAATACAAGTTTACTTGACTTCGAAATTATGCAAAGTAGCGTTCATTAAGAAATGCAGCAGGTGAACAGCTGTGTGACGTTTTTGGCGCGGGGCAAGTTTAAAAAGAACATACTTAAAGGTGCACAATTGTCCCCTTCTTTTATGTATATATAAAATAACTAAAAGTTATATATGTATAACTAAAAGTTGTTCAAAGATTGATTCTATAATTGAGGTTGGAGATGGGGTGGGAATAAGCTGCATGGTACTAATATCAAAATTACATTTCTGATTTTTCTCGGAATCGGCAAATGCTTGGCAGTTCATTACTTGGAGTAAATTTTATATAATTAATATGAGCATTTAACAGTGAAGAAGAATTGATGACACATTTGTGTACATTGGGAAATGACTATAGTATGTTTCATGGAAAAAAAACAGCGTTGTTTTGAGAATAGTTGATTTATTTCTTGATGTATCTTTTGACTGTTTTGCATCATTGAGTAGTCTTAATAGAATTATAAAATTCAGGTTTGTCTGACGTGGCTGAGTAGGTCATCTAAAGGCCACAAAATGGGTAAATAACGTCAAATCTTTAGAACTGAAATCGCAAGGCGTGTTTAGTGTGTGCGTTCATAAGTCGTGCTGGACAGTGCATGCAGTGTATTGGTTTGAGGTAACTGTAGATAATCAATGCAGTTTCGGGTAACTCTTGCTAAATTTCTGCAGAACTTAAATGTACTTAAATGACGAAGAAAAAATTCGCATCAGACAGTATGGGGTTTAAAAAAACAACCAAAGTAATTAATATCAATTGTTTCATTGCTGCATTAGTTTAGAAAAGAAATCGGTAGACAAAGAAATTATTCCCAGAAAATGTCCTTTTTGAATCATGAAACATACCACACACATCTGAACACTGTAAGCGAGCTTGACGTTTTACATGTAAAATGGCATATCAACATACGATAGGGCAAAATGATATGCAAGAAAGACAGATAATATATGTATAATAATATGATAAGATATAAGCGATTCTGAAGATATGCGCTGTAGAGAGTCATGCTACCTGAAATGTAGAGAAATTAATGAAATGTATTTCTGGAAAAAAAAAGAAAGGTTTTTCCAAAACTATGTTGAAAATTTGAAAAAAAAAATACACGTAGAAAACTTCCTGCATTGTCTTCATACTGTACACCATGAGCAAAAGCATGACACACTGTTGATCCTTTTCTAAGTACTGAATACAAGACTAGTCTTATTATGATAAAAAGGCCCTGAAACATGTTGGCTAATCAAGACACTAAATGCGTCCTGAAATGCGATGAAGATTTATAATGGACTCAATCAGGGCTTAGTCTAGTCACACGTTTGTTTTTTTTTTTAGTTTCAAACTGACCTCCTCACACAGGTGTCCCATTGTTGCGGATAAAATCAATCAACAACTCGCTGAGCGACTCTGTTGCAATCGCAGAAGTTTTGTCTAAGGCTTTAACCCTTTCAGCCATTTCCTCTTTCAGTGCTGCTCTCTGAGCAGCGGCAGAGCCTCCTACTTGATGCTTGATTTTGCTGAAGAATGCCGCCTTTGCGCTGCGGATGGCATCGGGGTCGCAGTTGTCTTCTACCTTCTGGAACATACTGTGTCCAGCCTTAAGAACATCGTGGAGGCTGATGTGGTTTTCGATGTGGTGATCACTGGCTGGGACTGGATCCACACTGGTCCCAGCATCATGTGCGGCCACGTACCTGCTTACTGCGTGATCCGCTATGGCACGGGCATTTCTAGAACCGGCAGCAGCATTCAGTAATGGCGATTTTTCACTGTCGCTGCAGTATTCCGGAAGCACATCTCTTTTGTGTTCCTCATTCCGGCTGTGGCCTCTATTGCAAGTGCTCGGAACGGAAGTCTCATGAACCTCTTCTTCGGCCCGCTTGCTTTTGCTTCGTGGCGCATCTGCTGCTTCATCCTCATGGATCTGGTCACAACATGGTGAATCGGCAATGTCCGTTGATTTACGGAAGTCTGTAAGAGAGTCGGAGACGAAATGCTTGGACCCGTCCGAACGGCCTGACTGTCCACCTGCTATATGGATGGTGGTGGAGGACGTGTTCTGTGTCGCGGTGCTGTGAGAGCTACATGAGTAGTTAATGCTGTCACAAGAATTGTTAGGGGTAATCATTGGAGCTCTTTTCTTGTTGACTTTATCAGGCGATGGCACCAAAGGTTTGTGTGGTGGACTCGTTTCCATGGTTAGAGTGGGAATGTTATCCTTGCTCTCCACGGCTTTGTTTCTCGACTTGTTATCCTCACGCCAATCGGCCATGCCCAGCTGGTTGTTCTCTCCAGAAGTTTCTGATTTTTTAGTATCCTCGCTTTGCTTATCTACGGGTGATTCCTCAGTGCTGGGTTTCGAACGTACAAATATATGAACGGTTTCTTCAAAACGCTCAAACAAACTTTGAAAGACGGGCACTTTAGATGGAACGCTTTCATTCAACAGTACCTTTTCTTCGTAGTGTGCTTGGACAGGCGAGGGTCTTCCCTCAGATGTTTTGTCTTTGTTCTTTTCTTCTGATTTCTCTATAAGTGGCGAGAAATCAACAGATGATTCTCTTCCCTGCTCTGGTCTATCATCACTAACTTTACTGACTTTGTGGGGCTCACCGAAGGCTTGAGGCTGGGACGGTGCCACGAACTCTGATTGCTTTGTTGCCAACTCTGCACTGTCCCCTTGCTCTTTACGTGCCCTGTCTCTCTCAGCGGCTGCTGCATCCGCGGTCTTTACAGACTCAGATTCTTCCCCATCATCGCGTTTATCTTCAGTACTTTTGGCACTGCCACTCAGTAAATTTGAAATCTGCTTATCCGTCAGGCCCATGCTTCTCATCTTCCTCTTCTCATGTTCTCGAATATATTCTCTTTCACGGAGCGTTTTCCAGCTCTCCCTTATGAACTGGGCATCTGCATGGTCCATGTCGGGCATGAAAGTTTTCTGAGGCGTATACTTAGTAGTTAGCGTAGCGTACACAGCCTTCTCGTCTCCGAATTCCTTTGAGGCCAGTCTTGTTCGCTCCTGTCGGTAATCCTTCATCTGTTTTATTCTGCTCTCGATTTCGTTTTCTAGCTCAATCATGTACTTTCGGCTAGTAGGAGGTTCTAGTACGTCAGGGACGAAAGGAATTGTAGGTTTCTGCAGGGGTGAAGGGTGATTGTCATTAAATTGGGTCCGGTTGTTATTAACTGTAAAGGGATTGCTTTTATTTGCGCTGCTGAAGCTTCTGTGCAGTGGGACGAACGTAGAGTGTGTATCATAGAAATCCCTTATGTCTCTGCGATGGTTGAAGGACGTTTGCAAGGTGGAAGGCCGGATCATATCGTGGGAGCTTCTATACCTAGACGATATCATATCAAAACTTGATCTCGTGTCTCTGTCCCTATATCCACCAACCGATAAGCTCCGACCGTAGCTGGAAGGATAAGTGTTGAGTGGTGGGTCGAACCTGCATGGTGGGGTTCTAAATCCACCGTGGTCTATCTGCACGGGTCCGGCGCTCCGGTGGAACGAGGAGAAGTTGTAGTCCTCCCCTCCATAGTTGTTGTTGCATGACACCTCGCTGTCCTCGTGCAAAATGGCGTCCTGGACAACGTCACTGTCAGGGATTGCTGTTTCCTCACACGTTTCGTTCTTTTCAGCAAAAAGTTTAACTGCAGAGTTGTTGGTGGCATCGCCTGTCTCAGGATTCGCTTCAGCACTTGTCGTCTCTTGATCTTTCCCCTTCTCCTTTTTCCCTTTCGATTTCTTGTTTTTACCCTTAGCAAGCTTGTCCTTGGAGCTCTTCTCCTCTCCTTGTTTCTCTTCCTCAGGAGCCTTGTCTTGTTCACACGCCACATAAATGATGTCTTCGGCTGTAACGAACTCCGGATCTTCTGTCTCAGGTTTAACGGGTTTGGTTACGCGCAGCATAGATAGGTATTCGCTGACAGGACTACGTGGCCCCCTTTTGTAAATACAATGGGGTGCCAGGTAAAATTCACAAAGTGGTTCTTTTTCACTTGGTGACGACTTGAATTCGATTTCTTGCTGTTTCTTGCTTCCATCAGGCGAACACAGCCTTCTTGAATTTGTAAGGTTTTCGCACGGCTCACATGACTTTGAACAGCAGTCTCGGCAACAGCAAGGCAGGCACAATCTGCAGCCGCCACCACCACCACCACCACCACCTCCGCAGGAAGGCTCGAAGCATGTGGCAGGAGCGAAACATGAGGGAGGACAGCAGCGAGAAGGAGGTGGCGAACAGCCGTACTTGCTCAGGAGCATTTGACAAATGGCGTCATCTTTTTTGGCCTTTAAGTAGCTGCCCACAGTGGAAGTGCAGCATACACTTTTGCAGGTCGGTTTGCTGCATCCAACCGAACAGCATGGCTTTGGGAAAGGTTTAAATTTTGGAGCTGGGCAGGAGCACTGGCCGGCTGGACAAGGGCACGAGCTGCCCGTAACACACTTTGGAAGCGACGAGTATACACGAAATTGGGTTGGTTTGGGGCAGTATGGGAGAACGGTGAATTTCCTTGGGCAAGGCAGGCAGCAAGGTTTTGTGCAGCAAGGTGGACACTTACTGCCAAGAGATTTACAGCAAGGCTTGCAGCATCCAGGGCTGCAAGGCGATCTCGTCTCTACGCAAGGTGAGACCGGTTTTGGACAGCATGACCTACAGCATGGTGGCGGACTGCAGTATGATGATTTCTTGGCACACATACAAGGTCTAGGGCAGCTTCTTGATTTCTTCGCTGGGCACACGACAGGGTTACAGGCTTTGGGAGTTCGGCATCTGGAACGACCACAAGGGTTGCCGCAAGGGCGGCAACAGGGAGTGGGGCTTGGAATGCACACAACATGCGGTGAAGGGCTTCTCATAAGTGTGGAATGGAAACTTTGAGACCGACATGGCAATCTACAAAAGCCCGTACAACAAGTTTGAGGACAACATGGCTTGTAACAGGTCGTTGGTGAACAACACGAGGTGGGTTTACCGCATGTTCTTCCGCAGCCTACCATGGGGCATGGCTTAGGCGGTAGGTAACATGTAGCGCAACTTCCACACGGCATACTGTTACTTCGCCTGATGGATCTCCGTGATTTACAGCAGGGATTTTCTTTTTTCGGACACGGACAGGGTCGGGTCTTTTGACAGATAGGTTTCTGGCAGACGAGTTTAGGACAGGGCTCTTTTGGACAGTGAGGAGGAATACAGCAAGGCTGTGGCTTGCAACAAGGGGGTGGAGCACAGATGGGAGATTTCTCGCACTTAATATTGCAAAGGGATGCACACCTCTCGGAAGATTTCCTACGCCGATAAGGTTTGAATATCGCAGTGGATGAGCAAGCGCTGGAAGAGCGAGATCTACTTTTGCGAGATGTGCTCCTCCTCCTTCCTTTTTTGGATGCGGTGCTGGAGGTACTGGACGTTGGTCTGGCTCTGCCTCGTGTGCTGGAAGTACTGCGTGTCTTATTCACGCCGCCACGAGACACGCTCCTGGATCTAGATTTCTCACCTGAAATGGATCGTTTCCTACGTCGACCACGGCTGTGGGTGCTTCCGGTGCTCGATGTTCTCTTGGGGCGCTTGTGTCCTTTGTGATGTGGACTGTCCCCTATTTCTTTTGCCTCAGAAGCTGTAACAAATGCACTGTCTGGACAGACATCTTTCCCTTCGCCGTCAGATTGATCAAGGACTGTTTTAGAGCAGCGCTCAAACGACCTAGTCCTTGCACCGAAACGCTCTATTGGGGCACCAGTTTCTTTACATGGCGAAATTTGAATAGCCAAAGGTCCAGGGGCGTCTGGAGCTGCTGTCTTCGTACATCTGGAGATTTGTTCTTTTCTGCAGGGTTTAGGAAAATAACTTCCAAATCCGAAGAGCTCAAGGACACGTTTCCAGAGACAAGTGTGGCACTGGCAGGTACTATGTTCGATTAATTCACTTTCGGTGCATCTGCAAGTTCTGGGTCTATGTACTGTACACACTAAAGGGACGTTATACCCTAGGATAAGTTTTTTGCATTCACAACATGATGCTCTGTCCCGCTCGAATGGGGCTTGGTCTCCTTTGTCTACACATGATTCAAAACATTCCATCATAGGCTAACCACCCACAGCGACATCGAGAACCCTTGCTGTGTGATAGCCAAGGGGGTAATACATACGGGCCTAGCTACACAGACAGATATCTGGGGGCGGATCTCTGCGTGCAAACATTGATGAGTCTGGCGATGACCCTCCGCCTATTGTAAAATGATTTTCCCCGCCTCAGGATCCTGACCTGCGTGGGAAAGTTTACCTGCACTGGAAGCCAAATAGCGGTGACAAACAAAACTGGAGAATTCTCAAAGTTGCACTTGATTTACGCTTTCCGAATGTTACTTACTCTGGTAGACACTCAAGACTTGTTCATGCTTGTAGTTAATGTTCAGGGTGGCCTTACTCAGATGTTAACCATTGAGTAGCCCCCTTTTACTTCATTTCATCATGGAGTCCTTGAAAACGTCATGGCAGATATGACGTCACTTTTTAGACGGCACGTTGTGAGGAAGTGGATGTATAAATCATAGCGCTTTTGTTAGAGATTTCATGGCGGAAACAAAAATGTTAATAATCCTCCCCATTGTTAGTGCCTGAGAGTAGCGAAGGTCCGCTTTGAGTCAAAGAAACATACTACATTTGCATCTCCTTATAGACCAAGTTATACTATGCCATTTAGAAACGTGTGCCCTCAGAGTTTACCAAATTTGGCAATGATAGTTCAATGTTGAGTCGTAAAATTCAGGCTTATAATTTCCGTGACGTTTGCATGTCGCAAGCAGTCGAAGCCTTTGTTCCCTGGTTTGATTTTGTTGGTTTTAGTTTTTAATGTGTAGACTAGATCTAAACTCAGTCTGAAGTTCGGCCGGCCTAGACAATCTGTTCCACAAATGCACAAATCAAGAAGAACTTATTTATTTTGTTTTTCGACCGCGTTTAGAAAAAAATTTCAAGTTTCATAGAGATTAACATTAGAGAATATCTCTATGGCATGCTTTAATAACGCAATTATTATTAGCGAAAGTATTATCTAGTTTTCAATGTGATCCATGTAATAACAAACCTGATATCTCTCCTTATCTTTATGGCATACTTTTAACTCACTTAGACTTCTCAAAGAGGTTTATCACTTCTAAGGCAATCATAAGTAAGGTTCAGCGAAAATGATTTCTGCTTTAGTAAATAGTCTCAAACCAAAATCTGCACGCAGTTACCTTACCGCGAATCATTTTTTTGGTAAGCTGCATGACTTACCAATACACACATTAAAAGAAAAAAGTTTTACTGACATTGTATAAACCTTTGTCAGGTAACGCCAGAAAAGTGGTATAATTTCAGAATATACACTTTACTCTGGAAAGAATCAGGAGACTGACAGCCATTCAGAAGGAATGAGGGCTTCACTGAAACAGGAATCATGTCCAGTCCTACAAGCACCATTGAGCACTTTCAATGAACGCAGTCTCTGTGCTGTAAACCTTCTATTGCACTTCATGATCAAACCTGCCTGATTTTTACAGTTTTGTAGTCAGTAAGTGTACTTCTTAGCGATGATGGACAGAATGTAATTTTTACTATAGCTATGAAAGAAAAAAAAGCTCAAATTTGTGACATCGAGAACGAATCAGTAAGGATGCCTAGGTCTAGATCTTTCCAGGGCGTGTCGTTATGTATTCTGAGTTTGTTTTATTTGGGCTGCGGCGAGAAAGAGTCGTGGACTTTGGAGGGAATGAAAGGTTTTCGTTTAAGGAGATCATCATCATCATCATCATCATCATCATCATCATCATCAGCAGCAGCAGCAGCAACGGCAACATGAAATTTATACTGATGTCGCTCTTGAAAATGGCACCAGCAAGGAAAAAGAGAAAGAAGTGTCAGCCGATTCAGTGCCACTGATATCAACTAAACTACTTCATTCTGTCTGTCAAACATGACTTTCCTCGCTCTATCTGTCGTTCCGTCTAATCAGCCAACCATCTTTCGTTTATCCATCCGTCCGTCCGTCCATCCCTCCAGCCGTCCGTCCGTCCATATGTCCGTCCATCCGTCCAGCAGTTGTTCCGTCTAATCAGCCAACCATTCATCTGTTCGTCCTTTGTTTATCCATCCATCCATCCATCCATCCATCCATCCATCCATCCATCCATCCATCCACCATCCATCCATCCATCCATCCATCCATCCATCCATCCATCATCTCTTTGACCGATCGATCAGTCCTTTCACAATTCTGTAAATCAATCCGTCCGTCACTCCTCAGCCGTGCTATCTTATGACAAAAGGGCACATAATATGCACTATAAATCCTAGTGCATATGTACCTTTTTGTCTTAAAATGGCAGGGTCAGTCAGATCAACAAGAGGCAAAGCGGTTTGGCGTGATCGCGTCTTTACTAAGTGTAACTCTATATATACAACTTGACAGAGTGCATCATGATATGACATCAAAAAAAAAAAGACGACAACCAAAAAACATACATTATAGTCTGTCTTAGTAAAGAGGAACAAAAAGAACTCATTCCCCAGGCACGCCAGCTACCAAACCATACTCACAGCTTAGTTTCTGCTCGTCAAAATTAAGACAAGCATCGATGTGTGCAACAGCAAACAGAAACTACAAAGCTACAACAACAAAAATAAAAAAAATATCAAAACCTAGAAACCAGGACCGTAAAGCGGGTGAGGGGTGGGAGGAGGACGAGGATCTGAGACACGCATCCAAAAAAGATTTTACGGCTGCAGTCTTCTTGCATGGTATTCCTGAAGAAGTCGATACGACTTCTATAGCAAGAACAATAATAATGTAGCGATGAGAATCCATGCTCTTAACTAAATTGTACGATTTTTTGTGTAGCCTTTCCTGATTTGCAAAATAAATCTTAAGTCTATATATAGTGTGTTCATTGCAACGAGGGGTGGGGGCTANGGGGGGGGGATATCTAAGGGGATCCAAGAAGACCGATAACTAGCCCTGTGGATCATGGATGCACAATTTTTTATTAAATTGACTACGTATTGCGAAAGTTCAAGTAGAATCTAAATGACAGTTGGTAAAGTCGTTACATGGCTATAACAGTGGAAGATCTTATCAGAATGCTAGCAATCAGCGCCTGTAAATGGCAGTGACAATGAATGCTCCTCAGGGAGTTGAGAAAGTCCTAAAGTGATAAAGCCTGTTGGGAGTAATAAAAAAAGTGTAAATTCGCGAGAGCGGGCATTACCCTGGATACCAAAGTTAGAAACCGCTTTGTTATTATTATCAAGTAGCTCCAAGTCACCCTCCTGAAATTTCCCTGTGATGTCCACAATAATGAGTCTTGTCTAAGTGTTTGTAAGACTTCAGCCCGCATCTATGACGACATTTATATTCTATTCAACGCCGCTAGAATAATTTGTATGAGTAAGAGCAGTAACAGAATTTAACAAATAATTTAAAAAAAAGGTAGTCAAGAAAATAGGGATTTCCCAAAACAACGGGATTACCCATAAAAATAGAACTGAACACACACAAACCAAATTACATCCATCCATCCACCCGCCCNNCATCCACCCACACATCCATCCATCCATCCATCCATCCATGGCGTCTCTTCTATACTAAAGAACTGAATATCTTTTAAAGCAGAAATTTCAGTTCTGAATGCAACAACGGGCACTCTTTCACTTCTACACAACAATATGCAATTTGTCTCTTGCCATATTTCTACGATGCTACGATAGCTTTTAATTAATACTGTCATAGATTTAGACATGGGTAAAGGCCGTAAAACTGAGAAATATAGACTACGACGTCTTCTATTTCGCTATGAGCGAAAACAGACAGGGCTACGTCTAGTGGTCTCTGTGTTGCCGAAAAGGAGCCGCCCTTATAATCAATGAGCAATCCTATGCAAAGGGTAAGTTTTTGGTCGGCGAGCGCCAGTCACAGTGAAGTAGGGTGCATACTAGTGGTGTATTAAAAATGTGTCGCATTTTGTACAAAACTGGAAGGAAAATCTCAGCAATATGGCGGCAACCATCTACGGTTTCAAATTTGTTAGTGGAACATCTATCAGCAGCCTTGTATCGGAGGAGGATTTGGCAATAATCAGCTAATGAGTGAGGCAAAGACAAACTCGCCAGTCAATGCATCGTTTTCTGTCTGTTCCGCAATTATCGCAGTCATTTTGCTTTGCCTAGAGACTGATATCCTTTTTGCTAATGAAGACTTGCCATTTTGTCAAACTGCGGGAACGAAACAAACGCAGCCCAGGCTTTCATCAAGGTGCAATCTCACTGTCGCTGCTATGACATGATCATAATAATTAATATACATGTGGTAGCATTTACCCTGGTGCACAATACCATTTCCCTGTCACCTCTGCAAGATCGTCTTCGCATAGATTTTCATCGCCCATCTCTATATCGTATTACTGCGTTCTGATCTGGTATAGCACCCTTTCTCCAGCTGTATATTATGTAAAAAAATAAGCTCAGATTTGTGACATCAAATTCACTACGAAGGAGCCCTAGAATACATTAAACACTCACAAAAGACGTGATGTTATTTGTGAATTGTGCCTTTAAGGTGTTGCGTGAGTGTTTGGACCACGATTTAGGTGTAAAAATTCAAAGAAAGCAACCATAACATAATTCGAAGAATGAATTCAAAGAAAACAACAATAATTTATAATGATTTCTCATCGCATAATGCAGCTCTGAAAGGCCATTGCCACCGAGCTGCGGCCAACACCGTGCACACCGAAACCTATGGAAAAAGTGGGAGACAACAAATTCCTCACTGTTTGCTTGAATGATGTTATTTTGGAACGAGAAAGTCACATGACTCTTCAGTTAGAGAATTAATTTAACACATCACTCTTCAGTTAGAGATTTAATTTAACACATCACTCTTCAGTTAGAGATTTAATTTAAATCCATTTGCCACGAATTTGATCGAGCAGTTTAGTCATCACGGTTCCGTTCAAGGAAGTTGTACTTACCAGTTACTTGAAATACTGACGGTTATCAAACGTTCTTGAAAGTGGCCGTGTGTAAATTTGTGTTCGATTCGACTTCCTACAAAAAACTGGGACCATACTTCCCTTTCTCTCTTCTCACATGCCTCGCAGCAGGCTTGGTCAGAATTGAGATCACAAGATCAGTTTGTGAACTTTAGTTCACGTGAAATTCATCTGAGCTTAGTAGCTATTTTGGACGAACCGATCTGGATCTGAACTGTAGTTATTTTGGATGCTTGATCTGAACTTTATTTTCCTACCTGAATTCCGATTCAGTCCAAATCTACCTCGAAAATCAGAACCGAGTGCCAATTTCAAACACCGAGAAATATTGACCTTATCTGAAAGGTACTCAGTTTCATTAAACTGAGCTTGATTATAGGGCTTTTTTTCTTTCGTGAACTGAACTTGATCTGACATAGCTTTTTAAAAAAAAATGTGAACGTGCCCCACAGCCACTGATGGGGAAAAAAGGGGATGAGAGACTCGGAATGGGGGNGGGGGGGGGGGGGGGGTGGGAATGGCAAATTCTGGTGTGATGAAAAGTGGAATCATGTTCTTTTGAGCATATACAGTAGTTTGTTGATAAGGGTATACAAGAACAATTACAAGAGAAGGTTCTCTTTACGTTTCCCTTTTATTTGCCGTTCGTTTTCTTGCCGAGGAATGCATCAACTCTGCTCAAACACTCAACATGTAACTTTTTGTATGTTGGAAAACATTCACTTCGTCTTCATAACAAAGCATGCGTGCTAGAGCAACAATGATGAACTGGATAAATTGACAACGCGTAAAGGTTTTGCCGGAGGTTGGGG
>JAWQUT010000157.1:1113222-1123846 GCA_033807755.1 Ellobium chinense
GGGAGGAACAGAGGGGCAGAGAGGAGGGAGAAGGGACAGGATGCGTGAAAAGAAAGAATAAAGACGTCTCAAATCTGGAATTGATTATCTGCTGCAACACTGCTCTAACTGACACATCGGTCAAGAATAAGTGTTTTGAGTTTTGTAGAAAATTTTACCCTCTTCTCGTTGGTTACGTGTCTTGTGTTTCAGGATCAGATCTTTACCCTTTACTAAAATTCAAATTAAATGTTAAATTTAATCATTAGCAAGACCATCTTTGCATCATGATATTTTGAAACAGTCACATTAATCCAAGCACGCATCTCCACACAGCATTATTTCTTGTCTTAATCTCTATTCCACACGCTATCCCACCACGAGTACGGGTCGCTGAAACCAGTACCACGGTGAAAACATAATCCCTCTACTATATAGTGACCCCACTGACCATTACAGAAGGGTTGAACCTTAAAGGAAAAGAAAATGACGTAACAGCATATTATCTTGCTATTGCACTTACGAGAGTTTTGCAGCTAAGGGACATGGTGATTTATGTCTTCCCATGCGCGCCCTGAAATTCTCGTATCGTTAATCCCCGGGAGCGATTTACAATGAGGTGAAAATCTCAGAACGCAAGTGAGCTAGGTACACATTCAAACTAGAGGACAACGACGTTATTAAAACATTTTTCTCACTTTGTAGATGTAGATGTCGATGCGAAGGATGGACATTATATTGGAACAATATCCAGGAACTCTCCAAGGGTGGGCATTGCATGTATGATATCGTCAGAGTTGGCCTTATTTGGGGCAGAGACCTCGAGATTTAGTAGTCTTCAATAATAAGTATACCATTTCCCATGCGCAAAGAGCATAGTTTTATACTTATCATCAAGGTTCGACTGTAATGTATTGCACTGCACTTCATTACAAAGGAATGTAATTCTTGTGATAATCTCCCTTGCAATGCATCATTACGAAAAACATTCTGGTGTCTTCAGATGATTTGGACGAGGATAAAAGAAAAAAACAGTGATAGAATTCAACTAGCACCATTCTTCTTTCATTCTCTAAATTGTCAGAAAATAAAGAGAGCTATTAAGTCTCGACTTTTATCAAGATTTAAGATTCAGAATTGTTTATTTAGGCAAAAAGCAACCACATAACAATAACTTTAACAATTCAGAACGAAATAAAAAAAAAAGGAAAAGGAAAAAAAACAGAAAAAAGGAACAAAAAAGTGCATAACTGTCACATTGTACTCATGTAATATTTTACTGTATGCATTATGTTGGCCTATGGCCTAATAAAACCTTTAAAACTTGAAACGTGTGTGTGTGTGTGTGTGTGTGTGTGTGTGTGTGTGTGTGTGTGTGTGTGTGTGTGTGTGTGTGTGTGTGTGTGTGTGTGTGTGTGTGTGAGAGAGAGAGAGAGAGACAAGGGAAAGGGACGGACAGACGAATGGACGGACGGACTGATAGACAAACAAACGTATAGATAAACAGCCAGAGACAGACAGGCAGATAGACATAAGACAGACAGACAGACAGACAGACAGACAGACAGACAGACAGATAGATAGATAGATAGATAGATAGATAGATAGATAGATAGATAGATAGATAGATAGATAGATAGATAGATTTTTATTTAGACAGAAAGAGAGAGAGAGAGAAAGAGAGAGAGAGAAAGAGAAAGAGAGAGAGAGAAAGAGAGAGAGAGAGAAAAAGAAAGCTATGGTTTCATCAAACTGACAAAATCCTGTGCAATAAAAAAATTACATCTGTGGAATTCAAAACTGTGAACAACAAAAAAAAAAGAATTCTGGCATTTTACGCAGGTATCAAACATTCCCATGAAACTGAAATCGATGCTGAATAAATATGTAATGCATCCTACTGTAACAGCCTATCACCGCCGAAGTGCACTCACATGCACCAATAATATCTATCCTACGCTAAACAAAGGTATATCATATATTTTTTCCCTTTGTTTACCTAGGATCTAATTTTTGCGAACTTCGTGAGTTAAATTTATGTCTCAAAAATTACTTCCCACCAAAAAAAAAATAATTTTTATCAATCTTACAATCAGTAAATAATTTATATGACAATTGTAACTCCATTAGGAAATGTAGATGCGGTCATTTCTAGTCATTACTCCTCATTATTTGGACATTATCTATTATAGTTATGTTTTTCTATCAGTGTGAATTAAGTTGCCAACTTGGCGACCCTGTAAAGTCACTCCGGAATACTACAGACTTCTGCGCTCATATACATATTACCATGAGAAAAGCATCATGCTAGGCTCGCGAAAAGCCATCGCCCACTTTTCGCGAAAACCAAATTTTCGCGAAATAACCCACTTTCCAGTTACTCTAAATAAGAAACTGTAAACATCCGCACTACATTTTTTATTTTTCCTCGTCTTTTCCACTCTTCCCTCTTTTGCCGAGGACTTCTGTGTCGACTTGTGCACGTGTTCCGAGGTCAGAGATGTGCGCGCATGAAAGACCCTCTCACTGTGATCTACCACAGTTAATTATGATGAGTAGAATTTACCTTCATCCTACCAATTACTTTGGGCTTTTCATGTTCTTGTTATCCAGGGGTGACCGAGAACAATTGAGGAAGATGAGGAGAAAGAACGAGGGAAAAAGTGAGAGACAGAGAGAGAGAGAGAGAGAAAGAGAGAGAGAGAGTAAGAGAGAGAGAGAGAGAGAGTGTGTGTGTGTGTGTGTGAGAGAGAGAGAGAGAGTGGAGCGAGAGAGAGAAAGAAAGAGAAAGAGAGAAGAGACACAAAGACAGACAAAAAGAAAGAGAACTAGGCGGCAAGCAAGACAGACAGACAGACAGACAGACACACACACACACACACACACACACACACACACACACACACACACACACACACACACCGAAAGGGAGAAGAAAGAGAGAGAGAGAGAGAAAGAGAGAGAGATGTATTAATCCTTCCATTCAAGAGCAGATCATCACAATAATAATTTGCTCGTGTTGACGTATAACCCCGCATTTCACAAAAATGAGATTTACAGAAAACACGATCAGATTTAACCATGACGTTAACATGAAGAGACTACACACAGCAGAAAACCTTGAGCCTTTGAGCTCATACTTGGAAACCTATTATATACACTGTTACATAATAAATAAATCGTCGCCTTCCACACGAAAGGGCGTATCCCTGTTTTTCACGTTTTTAAGGAGAGCGATTTACGTCTGATTCGATCATATTGATAGTTAGCTTAAGCCCTTAGAAATTTTATGCTATATCTTCGTTACTATTTGAGCTAGGGATACGCCGTTTCGTGTGAACATAGTTCTGAGATAGCACAAAGTACTGGTGGTGATTACTCGAAACCGTCAAAAATCGGGATACGCCCTTTCGTGTGGAAGGCGACGAAATGTTATCACGAACAGCGTAAAAATTATAACAGACTGATACCAAAATTAGCATTCAATTCGGAGTACGATCTTAAAGTCAACATGAAGGAATTATCGCCTTGTTAGTGTCAATCTTCATTTCAAAACACTGGTATAAGGTTGAGCTAAATCCACATCTCCCGCGATATTACTTTGTGATAAAAAAGTCCACCCAAGATAAGGCAGCCGAAAACGAAGTGGGATTATATAAGTGAGGCAAACAGGAATCGGCCACGTGAGTACTGGGCTAATCAGTTGGTGAGCATTGTGTTTAAAGTGAGACAAAGCTCAGCTGATTGGTAAAGTCATGGGCTTTGGAACTTCACTGGTGAAGGGTCGTTCACCATTTGGGATAGCTGGATATTTTGGAGAAAAACAAAAGGCAAAGAGAAGAAAAAAGGAAAAACTCCTCTTTCCCCACAATGTTTTCACACTCATGTACTCTTACTTTCTCTCCATCTCTCTTTGTATTTAGGCGCTGTATCATTTGGGGTGGATGGATGGATGGATCGAGCAGGCGGGTGGTTGGAGGCCAGTTTCAGTCCCACAATTATGTTACTACGCCCCTGGACCAAGCTATATATGCTGCAGATTTTTCTGACCTTATTCAGTTCTGCCCTCTTTGGCAAGAACATTTTCTCACGTCAGGGCGGGAGGAATCAGGACACGTAGGCTCCCCCCCTCCCTCCAATTTTTAGCGACGCCGCTGACAGCACGCTAGATTGCACTAGGTATTTATGAACGGCATGACACTATCAATCAAACAAATACCAGGCTAATATGACTCTAAACCCTACGATTTTTTTCGGAAGACGATATCAAGGAAATGAAGCTGAAACTTGCGATTATCGAAGTTCGATATGATAATACTCCAGACTGCAAAATAATAATACACTTTCATAAAGTCAGCCTCTGTTGTTAGACTGTTAGACACATCTGTGGCCGTATGTATAATCCTTAAGTTAGTTAACGCATTGCGGTTACCACGAGAAACTCCCAAAACATTAGTAGTGTTCACTGTAGTTAATGCAATACGTTAACTAACGTATGGATTATGCATACATCCCCTGTGGCCGAATGCATAATCCATAATGTTAGTTAACGCAATGTGGTAACCACCAGAAACTCCCAAAATATAAATAGTGCTCACTGTGGTTAACGCAATACGTTAACTAACGTATGGATTATGCATACAGCTTCTGGTCCGTCTACTAAATACAAGCAGTGATTAACCTTATGATGTCAAACCGTCAAGACTTAAGAAAGTTTACGAAGTTCATGTCATAATGACACATGAGCATCCAACAATGACTACAAAACCATTAATAATGAACAACAGCATAAACTAATAACAACAACAAGGGGAGGAGGAGGGGGAGAGAGTGGAGGAGTATATATTCTTTAAGCAACACTAATCCCATGATGGTACTACATTTTCTACATCATGCAAAGATTTCGGAGGGGGGGGGNGGGGGGGGGGAAGGGGGGCAAAAAATATATTAAAAACACCGCTTAAAATTATTCCCTCTCGTACGACACACAATACTACTTAACAGAGATTGTCTGCGATGTGAAAAACAAGACAAAAACAACATTTTACAGAAATTCGCAATTAAGCTACGACGCCGGAACAATTTCGTGAAAAAAGGAAACGCCATCTTTCCCCTTCCTGTTTGTTCCGATTCCAAATGGCTGCACAAATTTTAATTTCGTCGAAAATTTTCGTTGTGCCTTGGGAGGAAAAATTGAATTTTGGAGCAGAACTGATCTAAATCGAAATCTGTCGTAGGCCGGAGACAAATAGAAAATAGTTTCTCCTATTGGAAAATTTAAAAAAAAAAAAAACACCCAACAAAACGAAACAAAACAAACCAACCAAAAGTTGTGGTGGCGTCATAACAAAAAGTTGGAGCGGAATAAAGCTGAAACTTTATGTAGTAACTTCGTTTTGGCAATGAATGTTGACTCGCCCCGTTTATGGCAATATTCGGCGAGACTTTCAAAGAAAACACTGTATCCGTCTCGACGGTAATGTAATATAATACGCAGCAAATAGCAAAAATATCTATCAACTTGGCGACCAAATGAATGAAAAAAAAAATGACGGGATTTTTTTTTTCGCTAATCATTTTCCGATTCATCTTTTTGGGCCAGCTTCCCCCGTGCATCGCTTACAGGGCTTAGTCTAGTCGAGTGTTCTATTATCGTTTCATAATCAGACTACGGTTGCTTTCCAGTATAAGATGAATCTTAGATCACTTTAATTCCTGGGCTTCGAGGAGAAAAAGATGAAACGGAAGGAGAGCAAAACGCAGTTAATTTCTTGACGTCCGCAGAAGCATTTCCGCAACCCGAGCGTTGTCTTTCTATTTTGCTAGTGATGAAATGGTTGACCCAAAATGACGGGCGGGTTTTTGACCGCTATAAGAAATAGTTCAGTCAACCTTGCTCGCAAATAATCCGCTTAAACACACATTTCGCTTAATCTCCACGTTTTTTGTTTGCTATAAAACAATCACTATCCCATATGAATAAATTTTCCGTGTTAACAACACTCTGCTTAATCAGAAGTTCTCAAAATGTTCCTTGTTAACAACAATCTGCTTAATCAGAAGTTCTCAAAATGTTCCTTGTTAACAACACTCTGCTTAATCAGAATTTCTCATTTCATGCTCCTATGGGTA
Source organism: Ellobium chinense (assembly GCA_033807755.1). NCBI lineage: Eukaryota > Metazoa > Mollusca > Gastropoda > Ellobiida > Ellobiidae > Ellobium > Ellobium chinense. Next base: position 1,119,334 of record JAWQUT010000157.1, read on the forward strand.
AGGTCGACCGCTTGGGAGTTTGAATGTACTGTACCTGTTTGGAGAGCTATAATCAAGGCAGCGCACTGCATCCTCTTGTGGCTACTTGATCTAGCAAGTTGATTAATATTGGATTGAATTTACCGATCTCGAGTAAAATCCCAAGAGAGTGGAATCTCTTTAGGGAAAGAGCAAGGGGAGTTAAGATTGTACTCACGACGAAGCATTCACAGAACAGAACGGTGAACACAGTATTTGACACCCATCTGGGAACCGTCAGGCTGTACTCATACTATTACAGTCGACTCCTTTTAATCGCAGTCAGGATAATCGCAATTTCCAGTTAATTGCAACACTTTCCATATGACCAAATTCGATATTTTTATGTAAAAGTCAGTGGATTATCGAGACTCCTTGTAATCGTAACTTTTTCCATTCTCCCAAGGAGTTGCAATTAAGCGAAGTTAACCGATTTATGATGTAAAATATTGATGAACTCAATATGAATCCCAGATAGATTTTTATCCTCAACCCTTTCTTTGACCCCCCCCCCNCTTGTAATGGGCGAGAAGTTTGGATGAACTTTTGCTCCCCCACCCCCGCTCCCCCGGGAAAATGAAGGCTGATTTATCTATAGCCTGAGAGCAGCGGACCCTCGACCTAGGATATTTCAGATTTCGCTCTCAGTACACGTACTACCGACCAAATCCGTGATAAGTTTAATCGGCAATGTCCTTCACCTTAATAAAGGGTCGCTGGACGTCATCCATACACCTCTACCGCCACCAGGTCAATCTTTCTCTCTACTCCTCCCCCTTAAACCTTGCCATTTTGACGTGTTACTTACGTTTCCTCCTGAAGTGATGATGAAGAAGGCAGCTAAATTGATCTTGTTTTGAAGCAGCTTGGCCATGCGACTTGTGAGTAGTTCTCGTAAATTTAAGACAACCAGAACTGAATGTGTAGGCCGGGCGATTTACGTTGTAGTGTCCTTAGGAAAGACTTCATTACTATCTCCCCACTCGACTTAGATGTATGTGGATAAGTACCAGGCTTTAGAACTGGGAAGGTGGGAAGGGAGTCAAGGCGCTGCACTGCTGCGACTAGAAATGACTTTGTTATGGGATTTATTTTTAATATTGGGACTGTTTATGTTGAATATATACTGTTCGATGTTCATCTGTATAATGATTAAGATTTATAACATTGTATGTCATTGTTAACTGAATTCCCTACGGAGAGAATAAAGTCAGTTTTATTTTTCATTTTCATTTATGCGAGCGAAATGGGAAAACCGCCATTTTAAACCATTCTGGCGAAAAAGTTCATGTGAAACTATACTCTTCGTCTTGTGCATTAGTCGACTTTCCAACTTTCTGGCTCGGAAGGAAATCCTATCCTATAACATAGTCTCGCCATAATCAAAAGTACTTTGAAGAAAAAATCGGATCCACTATGAACTTGAAAGAGAACTCTCTTCTTTTGCGAAATGATTTATTAACGAAGTAACATTGACTCAATCCCGTTGAGTTTCGATTATCAAGAGTTTTAAGATACTTTAGAGTGAGTCTCATTTGAAAGTTTTAGATCTTTATGTAATGCCGAGACATCAGAGCTGAGGAATGGGGTCTTTAAAGAGCTGAAAATAGGATGTCTAAATGGATGGAGGGGGAAAAGATCAAACAGTGAAGAAGTGTGTGTGTGTGCGTGTGTGTGTGTGTGTGTGTGTGTGTGTGTGTGTGTGTGTGTGTGTGTGTGTGTGTNGTGTGTGTGTGTGTGTGTGAGAGAGAGAGAGGGGGAGGGGGAGGGATCAGGAAGGAAGGGAAGCGCCATCTATTGTAGACTCCACAGTTGAAATACAGACTGTCCACAGTGTTGAAAACAAAACTGTTGAAATACTAACACAATTTCTATAAACGTTAAGACATCAAAGAGCAGGACTGTCCACAATGCTGAACAAAATGAAACAGAAGTGGGCTAGAACATGACCAACTAAAAACGTATACAGGAGATACATGTTAAACCTCTACAATCATTTCTTATATCTCCAATAGTATTTTGATATAGACCTGCGATCAGACGCGCAGAATTTCGCAGATAAAGGCATCCTAAGATATATGTATTAAGAAAATGGTCGTAAAAGCAGTGGAACACGATTATTCCTTATGAAATAAAAGTACAGCTATCAAAAATATACCAACAAACGACTTTCCAAAGTATGGTAGGACAAAGCTGCCATACTTTAAATGTGTGGGAAAAAAAAGTTCAAGATGTCCCCTCCAAAACTATTTAAAATGGGCCAAACTAAGAATTGCTAAACTGTTCAGAAAAAATTTCGCCTGAAAATTAGAAAACAATTGTCAAAGATGTTGCTAAAATGAAGATGTACTTGAACAAGGCTGTTATTTTTCTTTCCTCTGTACGATTCAAATCTTGTGGCAGAATCAATATGGGTCAGGTTCTGGGTAGTCAGGTACACGTCAGCATCATTGCTCTACAGCTCAGAAGTTGAGTCACTTAACTCAAGCCAAAATTTATGTCAAGCAGTCCTTGGGACAGGACAATTCTGGAGAAGATGCTCTGGGGTTTCGGTGCTGACAGCGCAAAGAGACTTATTCGTTTTTGAAAAGTATTTTTAAAGTGCGCATAACTATAAGCCGGACTGTCAAAGGTGTTTTGGTACTAAGACACAAAGAGCCCTTAGTCTCAGAGTAAATTCGTTGGTGTCTGGTAATTGGCTGCCTAGTCTTATTACATTGGTGACATACTTTGTCATTTGGCTGGTTGGTTATCAATTTCTTTCTTTCTTTCTTTCTTTCTTTCTTTCTTTCTTTCTTTCTTTCTTTCTTTTCCTGTCCTTTGCTCTGCCCTCTTTCTTTCTTTCTTTTCCTTTCCTTTGCTCTGCCCTCATTTTCTTTCGTTTTCTGAAATTCCTGAACTGAATTTATGTTATTGGCCTACAGCCTAATGAATATCTCGAAAACTGAACTGAATTTGTATTGAACTGACTTGATATTTGGTAGTATTAATAGTCCTCTGGAGCGAATAAGCCTGTTTTTTAATGTTTTAACGCTTGCAATCTTTATCGGCTGTTAAGCAATTTCTGTTTTCAGCTCTGTGGACAGTCCATCTTTCAAATATCATGCAGAAATTAAACGAACTCAAAAATTCGTTTTCTAGCCAATGAACATCAGGAAATTGGCTTTAAAACCTGCATTCTTCATAGGAAACGACACGATGCGGTACAGAAACAAGTTTAGATAAGTACCCTCCTGAAAGTGTCTAAACATTGTTTAGATGAGAGCTCTGAGAACCAACAGGAGAGACAAAATCCAGCAAAAGTATGCCATGCATGCAAAACCATCAGTAATACAAATCAGCCTTTAGGGTACGATATGGTGATTAAACTACATTCGAACATTATTTACGAAATTGTACCAATTTCAAGTCATTTTTTTTGTGTGGAAAAAATCGGTCAGATTAACTAACGCCTTTGAAATCCTGATGAAGCCTTTCAACATTTTGTGGTCTACCCAACAAACGGGACAAGACAGAGGAAATGAACGCAAAGGGTTGAAAAAATGACAGATGAAGAACCTCAAACCGCAACCAGTAAAAAAGCCAAGGGACATAGTCGACAGATTGTTACAAATTACCGAGTTGTCGCCCTTAGGCGCAGAGTGACCTTTTCCTGACGTGACGACGTCACAGATATAAGCGCTCTCTCTCAGACTTCGATTTTTCAGTGAATTTGCGTTGTTGCCTGTCAAAATCTTGGCTGGCAATACAATAGATGCAGTTCAGGATAACATCTTACAATTAATATATTTTATAGAAGTGACAGATTTTTGGACAGGGAGTGAAAAAGATAGGGATCTTAGAGCTAAAAAGCAGCATTACGGTGGCGAACGAAACACAGAGAGAGAGAAAGAAAGAAGAGAGAGAAAGAGAGAAAGAGAGAGAGAGAAAGAGAGAAAGGAAAGTAAAAGGAAAAAATACGGAACCTCCACATTGTGGCATGTATCAATTTTCGCTTCATCTCCACAGCCGTATCATATTACACCTATGTAATTCCAGATGTACGCACGATTACGTTAATTACAAAACCTCTTTATAACGTACTACCGTTATTACGACACATAATTTAGCAAGCTGCAAAGTGATAGCAGTTGTCTCTGATTAGTCATATAGTACGCATACACGTACTATGACGATATACGCCTAATGCAAAAACAGTTTAAAACGTCCCGCAGTGAGCTATATGAATGTATTCCGAATGATAATATTCTTCGGCAATTTGTTACCTTTCCAGACTCAGCCTTTGCTGCCGCAATGATCGATGATCACCTCCCGCCTTAACTACGAGAGGATCCATCTTAAGATCATTACTTTACGAGATGCATAGAGTTACACATACTTTTGTACACGAAAACGGTGCATCTTAGATATAGATAGGTTACAGACCAATTAAGCCTACTTGAGTCAACGGGATACCCGAGAAGCAGACAGTTCTAATCCCAACCACCCCCCCCCC
>JAWQUT010000157.1:1142470-1153356 GCA_033807755.1 Ellobium chinense
ATAGAATAGAATAGAATAGAATAGAATAGAATAGAATAGAATAGAATAGAATAGAATAACACAGACTAGACTAGATTACACTAGACTAAAGCGGAGCAGAACAGGGCAGAGCAGAGTAGAATAGAATAGAATAGAATAGAATAGAATAGAATAGAATAGAATAGAATAGAATAGAAGTTTCTGCTTAACTGCTGATGTAAGAGATCTGTAGTCTATGAAATACAACTATAAAATATAAACGTAGTTTTCCTTAATCAATAATCAAGAATGGCCTGAACAGAGTGTTTTTTTCAACTATCTCTCAGAGGATTGCGTCAAGACAAGAATGTTGCTTGCAAACAAAATGACTGGTTTCACTGCTAGATTTCACAAAGCTGTGTCAAACTCTGTCCGTCGCAATGTCTTTAAAGACTAAAACATAAAAAAAAAACCAAACCACAAACAACAAACGGACTCAAAAGTACGAGAGAAATAGACACCCAAATATCCGTACTCTTGACCATTTTACTGACTTATCAACAATTAACAGTCACTCTCGATTTCTCGGTAATAAATACTACACGCAATTTTTTCAATGAACAGGTAAGACTAGTAATCTTTGGCATTCTTTGTAATTTTTTCTTCCGAATTTGCTATAAGGACGATGTGATGGGCGAGGAGTGGTGCAATGATGGTTTGTTTATCTACATGTCTAGACCATAATGTAAGCATTCTTCCCTTAGTATATCTATCACATCTTTAAGAATAATGTAGCATAATGTTGACGATGCCGGAAATTCCTGTTTTAAACCATTCTCCTGTTTCTCATCTGCAAAGTAGGTTAAAGTCGTAGACATAAACTTAATGGAAAAGACATTTTCTGGTTTGAATGCCCTTGCCCGAACCAACGCCTTGTTCTCTGATTTGATAACCATGTGGCAAATTTGTATAACAAGCTTTAGATTGATCTGCTTTGAATGAGAAAGTCCCGATACGGGTCGGCGAATGAGCCAGTATCAATATTGTCAAAAATAACAGTTACGGTTGGGAAACAGCTCTTGTGATTTTTTTGATGCATCTTACCTGGCATCATGATCCCACCCAGGTTCACCAAAACCATCTCATTTCAACATTCTTCTTCCCGACCCAGAACGGAGGCAATGAATAGAAATCTTGATTTTAGCTGTCAGCAATAACATATCACTTGTGCCATTTTTTTTTTAAACACCATCAGGAATTTTTGGGCAAGGATCACAGTATTTAATCGAAGCCATCAGTGAGTAAATGAGAGGCTGAGAAAACAAAATTCTTGATCGGGAATCGTTGGCGCAAATTTGTTTCGTAAATCGGTTAATTTGCTTTGTAAAAATAGTATGGCATGTATTCACCGATAACGCAATAAAATCATCCATCAGAACATATGAAACGAAATCAATCCGCTGTACTTAGGTCTTATAGATGTATATAATGATGTCATACATTTTATATATATTTGAAAACGTGATAACACTTTTGTATTTCTTTACATGCCTCCAATCTCTTGCTTTCTCAGCCTTGGAGTAGCTTAGCTAAGGACAGCGATTGAAGTCGTCAGCAACTGACAAAAATCAGTTTTTCCGTAACCGCCTTGGACTAAATGTGTATTTGGAGATTAGATGAGTGAGAGATTCTGTTGTAACCAGTAACGTCAAAATAACGAAATCTTCTTCGTGCGTTCTAAAGAGAAACGACGTTACTCCCTGGGACTAGTTTGCTGAGAAGAGTATACGTGTAAATCATGACATGGGATGTTGTGGAAGTTGTAACTGTTAACATTAGATGGGGAGAGTGAGTGAGTAAGAGAGAGAGAAAGAGAGAGAGAGAGAGAGAGAGAGAGAGAGAGAGAGAGAGAGAGAGAGAAAGATAATGAGAGAGAAAGTTAGTGAGAGAGTGAGACAGAGAGAAATAGAAAGTGACAAGATATGTCAGTGACTAAATGTAATTTAATAACAGTTTTGTATAAGAGTACATATATCCTTACATGTTTGTTTGTTTTTTTGTTTTTTTCCCGTTTCATTTGTTCCTTTGTATTGATGTGACATTACAATAATACAATGTATGTGGTTGGCATACGCCTAGATAAATAAATTTGAAATTGAACTTGAACTTAAACATGAAAGCTCCAGAACAGCATAGATGTTTACTGTAGTTACAGCCAGCAGGTATAGTTGGTCCGATTGCACCTCAACCAAGAGCAACAGGACACACTGCATGTCCTGCAGACCTGTCCTTAGTACCAAACCCTCCGACAGATTTGGCTACAGGCACCTGAAGTCATCACCAAACTGTGAGGGACCTTCTTGAACCTACTGGGGACCGTCAGGTTTGCCAACAGAGCAAATTTGAAGTCATGATAGGGAACGAAGAAGAAGAAGAAGAAGAAAAAGAAAAAGAAGAAGAAGAAGGAGGAGGAGGAGGAGAAAAAGAAGATGAAGATGAAGAAAAAGAAGGAAAAAAAGAAGATGAAGAAGAAGAAGGAAAAGAAGAAGGAGAAAAGAAGACGAAGAAGAAAAAGAAGAAGGAAAAGAAGAAAGAGAAAAAGAAGACGAAGTAAGAAGAAGAAGAAGAAGGAAAAGAAGAAGAAGCAACAGAAGAAGAAGAAGAAGAAGACGAAGAAGAAGGAAAAGAAGAAGAAAAAGAAGAAGAAGACGAAGAAGAAGAAAAAAAAAGAAGAAGAAGAAAAAGAAGAAAAAAATCATCAACGCTCATAATTAGACAATATCGTGCATACTATCCCACTTGTTACAGTCAAACGTCCAGTCACAGAAACACCTCTAAAAATCAATAGTATTGTCCCAGCAAGAATTTTCTGAAAAGAGAGAAAGCCAAAAGAAAAAAAAAGGCCCACAAAGATCCTACATCAATAATAGTATTGCCAGATCCCAAGCCTTCTTGTTACCCCGTGATTTGCTGTACGAGGGACACTCAAGAAATAATTGATACTGGTGTTCAATCTTATTCCGGTTCACTTTGATGGCAGCTCCTGAGTCCGATAATGATGAATCAGTGCCCTTAATATTGCTTCCGGGGGTGAAATTTTGCTTTGAAATTGCGGTCCTGAGCTGGCTTGAGTTTAATATTTCCAGCTGAGGAAAGTAGTTGGACCTGGGGTGGTAAACATATTTTTATTAGTCACTTTACTTGGGGGGAACCAATCCAGCACATGTGTCTCAATGTATTGGTATGGGCTCGACCTTGACATTTAGGGTGAAAAACCCCTGAGTGAGCAAGGGCAATGCCACGGAGATGAGTGTTTCACAGACGCTGTGAGAAGGAAAGAAAGATTTAACAGAGAATGAGATGGGCATAGGAAGAGAATGGTAAAGACTCTGTGAGTGTAAGTTTGTGTGTGTGTGTGTGTGTGTATGTATGTGTGTGTGCATGCATGTGTGTGAGAGAGAGAGAGAGAGAGAGAGAGAGAGAGAAAGAGAGAGAGAGAAAGAGAAAGAGGGAGAGGGGAGGGAAACAACAGGATTAAAGAGTTATTTCAGACAGACAGACAGACAGACAGACAGACAGACAGACAGACAGACAGACAGATAATAAAATGTGAGAAAAGCAGAGATCACATCTGGGATAGAGGAGAGAACGTTTCACAAGTTAGACGGGAAGATTTTAAGCAAGACAAGAGAGAGAGAGAGAGAGAGAGAGAGAGAGAGAGAGAGAGAGAGAGAGAGAGAGAGNGAGAGAGAGAAAGAGAGAGAGAGGACTGATGTGCACAGACTGTAAAGTGTAACAAATATCAAGAAAAAATTAAACTAGACAAGGGGAAAATGACATTGAGAATGAAAGACAAATTGAGAAGTTCAGATTGAAATCGTGTGAGGTACACCAAGCGCAATGGAAAAAACATTATGTCTCACAGATGTTATCCATATGACCCCCCATGTGGCATCCATACGTTCTCCGTGAGTTTTTTCAGCCCATTTAAACTGTATGATGTTGTCAGTGAGCAGATGTCATTTTCACAACATAAAACATCAGAAGAGCCAACATACTCGTACTGTTTGGTTTTCGCTTAACTGGGTTTTGATAACATCTGAATAGTATTTTTGAAATTTCACTCTTTTTACCCACAGTCTCTGTCGATAATGTAATATTTTGCGCTTCGATACATTTTGTGTTGAGCTGTAACTTAAAGCGCCCATATGGGCCACATATGAATCCTGGAAGAACCAATGTAGAATTTGCTCATGCATAAGACATGGGTCACATATGGCCTGGGCATCTAAAAGAAACAAACGGAAACACACTCACGTATTCCCTCATCCTGAAAATGCGGAAGTCTTCTTTGTTTTGCCCTGGTAGCATGTGAACCCGTCCCTTCCTACACGATTGTGAAAAAAAAAGTTCCTGATTAGATCCCTCCCCAAATCCAGAATACTATCTTCAGACTGGCATCTCATGCCTTTTAAATCGTGCTGAAGTACTGTAAAACCCCCAAACCCAAGCCTCTTGCTTTCTATTTTGTACCGCAATGAAGAAGGAGGACGGATGATCTAAACTGGGAGTCCATTTTCGATGCCGCACCGGAGACGACAGCTGTCCGGTGCTTTTTCTGTTCGTCCTTGGACACCGGTCACGAGCGTTCCACAAGTTGTCCCTCTGTGTCGGTCCATGAATACTAACCACTGAGTGTCCACTCGGGACCGGTCGCTCCGGGGGCACACACCAACCGTTAAATCAAGCATGTGTGGGGTTGGGATGTTCTCAGTATAAATTCAGACTACATCGACTTCTCACATTCGGTGGCGGCGCCAGCGAGAATTATTGACGCTCGAGACGAACTTGCGATTCTGGGTTCTTCTTCAAGAGGTACTTAATTACTGTAGAAGTTTTTTTTTTTCCCCAAGGGGCTAATATTCGCGTAGTTTGCGAACTGAGCTTAACGCGAAAATTATTTTCCGTAAAGGAAAGTTCCGTTGAATTGGTGTTCACCCTGATTTGGTATTTTTATTTCCCCTTGAATTTTTTTCTTCCCTCGGTCTGCACTCTTCCGCTCCAAATGGCAGGGTGACCCCATTGTGAGGGTGACCCGTATGCTAGTGACCCCTTACTATGCCCCCACTACCGGTGCTCGAGGACAATTATAATACTGTGTCATAGGTTGATTTCTTTCGTTTCACATTGTCCAAGATCCATCAGTTTGATAATTCACACATCAGTAAGGAACACACTCATGCACACATCCTCTCTAATACACGTGCATACAATCATATCAATCATAGTTACTCACAAACGCAATCTCATTCACATTGCTTACATGTGTATGTGTGTGTGTGTGTGTGTGTGTGTGTGTGTGTGTGTGTGTGTGTGTGTGTTACTTAGTTTAGTTATGAGTCCGATTCTTAGGTGCTTTGGGTATTAGCATGTGCCAGTAAGCAAGACAATAATATGCCTAGACTATATGGATCTTATCTCATCTTATCTTATCCTAAACACATATCACTGTCGTCTCAACACCCTCTAGCCGCTTCTCAGCCTCCCCTTAGAGCATGACTAGAGTCTAAATCTATTTTTCAACATCCCACGACTGATTAGTGTAAAGTACGTCTGATCTCTGCAGGCACGAATGGAACAGATCTATCTCTGTTTCCCTGGTCCTGATGTCTGTTAGGAGCAGGATGGAGCCAAATTGTTTTGACAGAGACAAGAGCACGATGATGTCAAGAGAATTAAATGGGCGAATAGGTGTGTGCTTGCATTGGGGCGTTAGAACATGAGTGAGTGAGTGAGTGAGTGAGTGAGTGAGTGAGTGAGTGAGTGAGTGAGTGAGTGAGTGAGTGAGTGAGTGAGTGAGTGAGTGAATGAATGAGTGAATGAATAGGTGTGAAAGGGAGTGGTTGAATAAATTAGTCAGTCAGTCAGTCAGTCAGTCAGTCAGTCAGTTAGTCAGTCAGTCAGTCAGTCAGTCAGTCAGTCAGTCAGTCAGTCAGTCAGTCAGTCAGTCAATCAGTCAGTCAGTCACTCACTCACTCACTCACTCACTAAGTCTCAGAAGTTATGATTGAGGGGCGGAAAGGTGAATAAATAAATGGGGAACTGTCAAAATTATTTTTCCATATTTCTCATCAGCCAATATAAATTCATGCGACATTTCATTTCACGGCAGAATCTTTCATCATAGGACGCTATCTATCTATGACCTGAATATTAGACAATATGCAGGGAAAATGTTTTAAAACATCAGAATGTCATAACGACGCTTTAAAAAGAAAATAAAAATGTGAGTTCGTCTTATTTAGAGTTCAACCCTGATGATTTTGAACCTCATGTAAACGAAAACTCCAGATACCTATTTAAAGACCATCGCCTTAGAGTCCCTTATTTTGTATATAAAACATCGTTAACGAACTCGAATATCTAAAAAACTCAAAAACTGCAGGCTGGGTCCTTACTGTCTGAGTTCATAAGCCTTTGCAATCTACGAACTATACAACCCAAGGCTTATAGAGGAAAAGCATGTCATCGTGATAAGCCGCTGTTTGCGGTTGGGGTCACTCATTTCGCAATGCGTTCACCTGATAGAAGAAAACAAAAACAAATGTATTTGTTTACACCTTATCCGCTCTTCCTAAAAGTTTAAAGGGAAAAAAAATGAAACCCTTTTTAAATCTCTACATCCTGGATGTGTATGTTGGCACCGCTTAACTGCAGTTCGTCCTTACACACTTTTCGATCTACCGCAACAATTTTTCAGGAAAATCGATAGTATTCAACGCCGCTAATAACATTCGCCGCATAATCGCAATCTTTTCCTTCCTCATCTTGGAGTTGCATTTAAGCGGAGATGACTGTCTAGTCCGCTATAACGAGTATATACTATTTTAATAATAAAACGATCTTTACTCCAACGACTACTTGGCTTACCAGTGCAACTGGGTCACGCCTGGCGACTTTTCCTGGAGAAAGTTTCCAGATATCTATTTCTCATTAAATCTGTTAGATTTCCTGGCGCTATCAGGACAGGCGCAATGATGCCTGGGAAAAAAAATGACTTTCCGGTGAGGCCTGAATGGAGGGTTCGATACAACCGAGCTAGAAAGAGACCTTGAAACGCCGTTCTCAGAAACTGGATTTTGGCGGAATTATCTTTTCAATGATGAGATTTTCCGGTGAGATTCGCTGCGAATGAGGGCGTTCAATCATATCTGACGTGCACATTCGGCTTGCAAGTGCACAGATGGATCAAGAGGCGAAATTCAACAAGTTTAAATTGATGGAGAAAGTGGGTTAACAAGAGGGGATGAGAGGAAGAGAAAGGGGATGAGTGAGAGAAAGGTGTGTATGTGTGTGTTGTGTGTGTGTGTGTGTGTGTGTGTGTGTGAGTGTGTGTGTGTGTGTGTGTGTGTGTGTGTGTGTGTGTGTGTGAGAGAGAGAGGGAGAAAGAAGGAGAGAAAGAGAAACAGGATGGCAAGAATGTGGGTTGAGAAGTGCAAGCGAATAAGAATGGAACTATTGAAGGCAGAAGAGTGGGAAGACATTCTTCAATGACGTCCTGTATACTCGGAGAGAGAGAAAGGGAGAGAGAGAGAGAGAAAGAGAGAGAGAGAGAGAGAGAGAGAGAGAGAGAGAGAGAGGAAGAAAGAGAGGAAGATAGAGATACAGGAAAGAGAGGAAGATAATTATCTGGATAGGCAGAGAAGGACATGTGAGTGAAAAGAATGACAGAAGATAGAAAAACAAAAAAAAAAACTGAAGACACCTAACATTCTCTGACAGAAATAGAGAGATTATACAGAGACACACAGAGAGAGAAAGAGAAAGAGAGAGAGGGAAAGAGAGAGAGAGGGAAAGAGAGAGAGAGGGAAAGAGAGAGAGAGAGAGAGAGAGAGAGAGANAGAGAGAGAGAGAGAGAGAGAGAGAGAGAGGGAGACAGGACTTAGGGTAAAGGTAAAGGAAACTGGACCAAAAAGAAGTTAAAGACGGGAAAATAAAAATGTATTAAGTTCAAGTATCTTCCTTAAGCAGCGTTATAATGATATCAGAGACGAGGCTTGAATCCTCGTCAAAACTCAGACAAGAGAGTGCCTTTGAAACATCACAAAAGCTATTCAAGAAGAAATAGAGGATCTGTAATGAGTGTTTGTTTGATATCAGATTTACGAAATAGCTTTACAATTATTATATTCACGAGCCTCTGGCGCCAGAGGTTCCCGAATACGATATAAATGTATAACTCATTTCATAAATCTGATATCAAACAAACACGAGTTTCAGATCCTTTTTACCATATTAACTCAAACTAATAAACTTTTAATAGTGAAAAAGACCCTGGATAGCCCTCACAATGTTTGAGACACATCAATCACAACTGAACTGAACTACACAGTTACGCGACAAGAAGTAGATCCAAACAACTGACAATCATCGATGAAACTCGAGGTCATAGAAACACTGTGATATTTCAAGTACTTTTAATTCATATGTTTAACTGAACTGAAACTGAAACGTTAAGAGAACCTCGACAAGCCATAAGAAAGACAGACTGAAATAATTAAAAAAAAAAAAAAATCTAGACAGAGGCAAATCCCACGGCAGTGAAAATAGTTACAAAAGAAACGACGTCACATATTTAATAATTTATCCGCTGAGAGGTTTCCAAGGCTTCCAATCAACGTATTCGAAGTCAGGTCAAAGATCAAAGTTATGTAACGTGTGACATACCAAAAAATTGTTACATACTTTTATGTCATCGTAAATAGGCCCTGTTTATATGATAAACTGCGGCCACAGAGGAAATATTAATTTTTTCTAGGACGTTGACTTCATGATTCATAACTATAGTGACATTTTACGACCTTGCTCCAAACGAAACCAGTGAACAGTTTATGGATAAGCAGAAACTCGATTGAAGGAGGGCAAACACTGGCAAAATATACGGCAGATCACGAAAGAAATAATGAATAGTAATGGGTACCGGACTGCGACAAAATAGGGTTTGAAACGTTTTTCGGGATAATTTGCGTCAGACCTTTGGTTTGTAACCGGGTGAATAATCTAGCTCGGAGGCGTAACCATGATATGTAGTCACGTGTGTGGGTATTGTGGGCGAATACCCGACTTTTTAAGATATTGCGATATTCAATCTATTCCTCATATTCTAAGTATTGAAAAAATCCACTCCATTTCGGGTCCAATACTCAAGACAGGGCAGACATTTCAATAACTATGGATATTTTTGAAGTGTGTCGGTACTTTTGACACCGCTGGATATCTGAGTGAGACAACTTGTCGCTGACTGCATAAAAAGTATTGACATAGAATAGTAAAAATACGCCAGAGCTTGAGAAACGCCATTATGGAAAAAAACAAAAGCAAACAAAAACAAATCAATCACGAACATACATCCTGCTTGTAGATTGTGATTCATACCATGTTCCGTGGTATGGTCGAAAGTGCTTTGGGATCGCTTACCATCCTTTATAGTTGACACGCGATGTTTAGATCTAGCGCATTTCGGCGCCCAGAAATAATACTGTCGTAAGTCCTTAAAGTAATTTGTGGACTTACGACAAAACTATTAACGGACGACGGTTTAGTAAAGCTAAACCTTCAGGATGATAAGAGCGCCCGGCGGCGTCATTGCATTACGCCATGTTATTTGAGAGCTTGCGCGTTAACAATGGGATTTTTTACCATGCTTGTTGAACGCTACCAAGGCTGCATTTAGCATCAACGCACAAATGTAATTTTTACAATGGGAATAGGTCCCATCGTTAATGCGCAAGCTCTCAGTTGCCTCATCGGATTACTTTTTGACACTGCGCTTTGTTACCAGGTGGTCCAGTCCTAATTCTCTTCTCTGGATTAGACAGGAAGTGGAGAGCAAAGTCGACTTTCGCACCATGTATTAATGAAAACGACTGAGTCCGGTTCTCCCGTTTGAAGAGTTAAGACATTGCTGTTTTTTTGCCCGCCCCTTCCCCCATTTCATTTCTTATACGAGTGATGATAGATAAACCTGCACGCTATTCATGATTCGGATCAATTCCCATCAGCTTCTGAATACATGTGGAATTCGAAATCTGATCCGAGAATCCCGTGGTTGCCGGCTTCGTCACGGGACCAATTTTTCGCTTGTCACAGGCAAGGGCAATCACCTTGTGACCTAGATCTCCTCAGTCTCATGTCAATATCGAAAAAACAAACTAAGTGGCAACTATGACCCCAAATGCATAGTCTATTTACATTGGTTGACACCTTCAAATTAGCCATAGGTGTTAAATTAGGCATGTCTAAGTAACATTCCAAATACTTTGTTCCCACCACACCTCGAAAACACAGGAGAAGTAACTAGATCTATGCTAATATTTATCTTCACGTCATTCAAGATACCATAATATTGACACATATTGACGCCGTTTAAATGGCCATTATAGCTCTTGTCAATCATAGAAACAGTTGCAGTGAGGTAGATGATCCATTTAGTAATTATCAAGAGTAAGTGGGGTCTTTGGCTATTGGACAAATTATTAATATAGTCAGTTCTGATTAATCGCAGTCTCTGCTTAATACTAATATTTTCAAGCAACAGAATACTAAAGTAGAAATGATGACAATATGATTTGACAGTCGCAGTCACGCGTCTGAGAACTGTGGTAATTTGAAATCCAATGTATTGTAAATATGGATAGCTATGCAGACAAATAAGGTCCGGCTCCGGGCTTCGACGAGGGTTGGGGTCCTCTATAGTTTCTAGATCTGTTGACAGCGTAGGTTAAAATGCGTTTGGAAAGCTGAAATAGTTCTAGAAGTGATGGGCTATGACTGCTGCAAGAAGCAGAGGAAAAAGAGGAAGGAGGAGGAGGAGGAGGAGGAGGAGGAGAAGAAGAAGAAGAAGAAGAAGAAGAAGAAGAAGAAGAAGA
>JAWQUT010000157.1:1160157-1175781 GCA_033807755.1 Ellobium chinense
GAGAGAGAGAGAGAGAGAGAGAGAAATAGAGGGAAGAGAGGATGATAGAGAAAGACAGCGATTCCTTTTAATTCCTTTAGGTGAAACAGCGTACACTAAACTTTAGATTATCATCATTATGTAACCCACAGTAGTACTCGTCACACCGCATCAGTTTCTGGACTGTATGTCTGGCAATCAGCCATGTTTACTGTTATATTTTGAACACACCTTTCTACTACTTTGAGCTAATAAAATGAATCTGAATATGAATCCGAATCTACCTGGCTTGCCACAGCCCTTCTCTGCTCAAATATCTTTGCATCCTTGAAGCAGAATTGTCACCAAAGGGTCCTATCATGTGCTCGTTTCTTCCTATGGGCAACATCTATGCTGCATGGCATAAAGTTACGAGTAGCTTTCATGTTGTCTTTGAAGCGCTTCATAAATGCATAAAAGCCAAAAGGCCTATAGGCCACCTTACTGCATGGGCGGACTTGTAAAAAATGACAATGTCCTATGAGAATGCTATGAAGAGATTATCATTTTTTTCTCATTTGATATGCCCATTTCATCTGCTGACCCATTTTTAATGATAAAAGACAATATCATGCAGTATGGGCTAATGTCAAGTGGACCCCAGAGAGCCCAAAAAACATTGCAATAAATAGCAAGAAATAAGAGCACAAGAACCGATCCGAACTCGGTCATTCACTGTCATGCACTAAAGCGAATGTCAGGAACAATATTATGAGGCAGTAGCTTATCAATCTTTCATTGTTGTCTAATGACACGGCACTTAATGGGCTTTTTGTGTGAGTGCATGTAATTCTGATTATTCGATTATTGAATTTCGGGGTTATATCGAGAGATGATATCATGGAACTTCTAGGACTGTGTGTGTGTGTGTGTGTGTGTGTGTGTGTGTGTGTGTGTGTGTGTGTGTGTGTGCATCTATGTGTGTGTATGAGTGGATGGGAGACACTGCAGTAGCATTCTCCAGTTTTCTTAATTGTACTTTGGTGTGCTTTGAGATTTATTAAAGGGACAGCTATAGTTATTTTTCTGGTGCCCAACAGTTTCTGAGGAGACATCGCTGGAACTTTGGGATTATTATCCTCTGCGCGGTGCCATTACTGATGCTGCGAGATAGGCTAAGTAACATAATTATAATTCGTCCAGACGGTTTAGGAATACGTCTGCACTAATCGTCTGCTAGCTTTTCTCGCTTTGTGCCGTCACACAGCACGAATAATGGCGGCAAAGGAATGGCCAAAATCCCGCCATTTCAGCAACGTTTTCTTATTATGGTCAGGGGAAAGGAAAATGTACGCGGTTTAAACTTCTGTTTTTCCTTAAATAATGTGGGTAATTCAGACTATGAAGCAAGTATATATANTGTGTGTGTGTGTGTGTGTGTGTGTGTGTGTGTGTGTGTGCATCTATGTGTGTGTATGAGTGTATGGGAGACACTGCAGTAGTATTCTCCAGTTTTCTTAATTGTGCTTTGGTGTGCTTTGAGATTTATTAAAGGGACAGCTATAGTTATATGCTTCACAGCCTAATAAGTTCTCATTATTATCTTTTATAGAATATGAATCGCATATAGTTTTTTTTTTTCTCGTGCCCAACAGTTTCTGAGGAAACATCGCTGGAACTTTGGGATTATTATCCTCCGCGCGGTTCCATTACTGGTGCTGCGTGACGTTAAAATGCGAGATAGGCTAACATATAATTCGTCCAGACGGTTTAGGCATACGTCCGCACCAATCGTCTGCTAGCGTTTCTCGCTTTGTGACGTCACACAGTACGAGTAATGGTGGCGTACGCATGGCCAAAATCCTACCATTTGAACTGCGTTTTCTTAGTAAGGTCAGGGGAAAGGAAAATGTACGCGGTTTAAACTTCTGTTTTTCCTTAAATAATATGGATATTTTTAGACTGTGAAGCAAGTATATACCATTGCCCCTTTAAAATGTATATAAAGCAGGATCACAGACTCGCCTTCACATGACTAAACGATATCATAGGAGCACAACTCCCTGCAGTGACAGAAGCACTCAAAGAGGAACATGACTGACTATTGTGTGATCTGAAATACTCGTACTGTCTTCTATTTCAGTTCTGAAACATAATATTAATAATGATAAAAATAATAATAAAGATCACTTACAGAGCTCTTTTCCCGCTTTACGTTTACGCGTGAATGCACATACACACATACATACACACATACTTATACATATACATACGCATACACTCACACACATACACACAAATATTACGATCTAAATATATATGAACCATTTACAAACCAGCTGTCAAAAGACCAAGCTTTCTTAATCGGCTTATAGTCTAAATATCTTCGGGAAATCGCCAGCATATAATACATCAATACACCAGGAAGTTAGCTAAAGAACAAGATGTATTGTTAGACAAACGCACTCAAAAGACAATGAATAATAGCTAAATATTAAAGAAAATGACTGAGTGAGGCAATTCAGACCTTCCAGATGAATAGACCTCTAAATGATATATCTCTTACTTCAAAGTAATCAAATACAAAACAATTCATCAAGGAATGGGATTGGCTGTTGTGACTTGAAACATTTGCCTTCATTGGCTGATACCAGTCTCATACTTCCGGTCTTTAAATATAAATAAAATCCAGCCAGTAATCAATAGCAAGTATGCCCTTGCAGCATGGAAATATGATACCTTTTATTGAGGGATACAAACTATCAAGGTCTGCCTGAGTAATATAAAAAGATAGAATAATACTGAATCCACACATGTGAAAGTTCTGCATTACTGCAGTAACAAGGTATACTCATTAAATGGGTACTTAATATCGAGGATCCAACTGGTCCGTTCGCCTGAATGTGCGTTATACTGTTTTTACGTACAACTCTTGACGAACGGTAGCAGGCATCAAAGTGATCGAATCATAAATCTATTCCTTAGGAGTGTCAGTAGGTTATGTTACTCAAATAGTGCGATCAGGTGTTCTCAGCATGTGACGCGCTTGACCCTAAGCTATAGATAACCAAAACACTTTGAAGTTGCAGGTGTAAAAAGGCCACAGCGAGATCCGACGCTTATTTATCACTTCTAAAGAAATCGCTCTCTGAGCCTCCAAAACTTCAAAAAAGATTTTAAAAAAAAACATCAAAAAAGATGTAACGAAACATGGGATTCCGGTTTTTTTCGTGAGAATTTTTGCATTAAACGTTCGCCTATCTCAGTAATATTCTTGGGTTCACTCATACACCCTCTTCTGACCTCTTAAGTGTATGGGCCTTGAAAATATATACAGTAGATTACTCCTTTCAGTCAACATATTGGTATCAGGCTTTGTATGAGATAGGCTACTGTATTTTATCGGCGGATCCCTCACACTTGGCCGCTCCAAGTTGCAAAGATGGCAAGGAAGGCTTTTTATGAGGATCAAAGATGATAAAACAAGGAGACATAAACAGAAAAAAAAAATTGGTGGTGGGTGGGGTTTAAAATAAAGGAAATTTCAGCCGATGGCCCCAGTGCCCTGAAATCTCCCCATCTCGGTTCCGAGATTATACGGTAACGGCAGTAATCTTGGAGGTGTGTATATACTCTCCTTGCACTCTGGGGTTCCTGAACCCACTGCCCTCTACACCCCTCCCCTTACTGACGCTACTGATGTACTGAGAGTTACCGCATTCGGGAGAAAAATAAGATAAAAAACATAGATAACCAATTATTTGAGAGCTCACGCATTAACGATGTGATCTCTTACCATAGTAAGCATTACATTTGTGCATCGGTGCTAAGTGCACCCATGCACAGTTACTGTAATTTTTACGACGATGAGAGATCCCATTGTTAATGCACAAGTTCACAATTATCTCCAAAAGTTGGTATGCATTACCGCAGAATGTGAGCAATTCAATGTCTCATTCATAGAAAATTATGATGTCAGAAACATGCCATCTCTCTCTAAATAGAAAGAACTTTCTCTTCCTTCCAATAATCTTCAAATCTGAGGCAATCTGATCCGTCGACATTTACGCAGACGTTTGGGATTGAAGATTTCTACGAGCTTTTTTTTTTTCCAAATGTTTGATGTACGAATCGTGATCGACCAGCCGAGAACGTCGTACATAGTGTGTTTCAGAGAACTTGGTATCTGCACAGAAGAAAGGACGCCATTCCTTTGGTCATGTAAATGTGTCAATGAACAGCATGTCGTGTTAATGAACTAGGAAGGTGCATAAAAGAAGGTTGCAAAATCTCATGAAACGCAATTTTCATTTGCCCGCTATAGTTTCATTTCATAATACGTTTTCAACAGATAGTACACTGACTGCAGTGTTCCCAGGTAATCTTGTAGAACTAGTGTATATTACATTATTGTTATGTTCACACACTATTTGATTTGGGAGAACCACAATAACGGTGCAAAAAGCAACCAATGCCAACATAAAAATCTCATTGACAACAAAAATAGTGTGTAAAACCCGTGATTATGGAAAGCGAGCCCTCAACTACATCTTCCTCTTCCTCTCGATAAATACGCCCAACCTTTAACATGCATTTGCATCGGGATCGAATTTCCTGGCCTGTCACCACCATAATCATATAAACCTGCCCGAGCAGAAGGATCATGTAGCCCTAGAAAGGTCGAGGAGTTTTGAGAGAATAATTTGATATTGGCTCTTCCCATGGGCGGTGGCAAGAAAGCGTTCTCTTCAAGAAACAGAACGCGTTAACCCTTTAAAAACCAGATCGCATGTCGTTGCCCAACCACGAACGCCAAGTTTTACTGCATCGCCCTCTATACCCATTCTAGCAGTGTAAAATGAATATAGATCTCGTAAAAAAAACAACAACTGATTTTTTTAAAAAATGACCTCTCTGTTGATTCGACAACGAGCTCTTTGACAAAGTATTTAAAACAAAACTGAGAATGCTTAGGCTGGGAATGAAAGGGCTAAAAAAAGATGCCAACACGTTTAGTAAAGTCAAGTGCTTTTGGATTATTTTTCTCTGGTATTTTTGTGTGGAGTCTATGCAGCACTTGTGTCATTGCGACTATGATGAAACAATTACAGCATAATATGACTCAACGTATGACAATGATGTCAGAGCTCACTCCCCCAAAAAACAACAAAAAACCAACAACAACAACAACAACAAAAAAAAAAAAACCAACAAAAAAACCCCAACGTATTCGCACGAGAATATCATTGCATGTTCTCAGGCTATTCTTCATTGTATGCTTTTGTTTTTTATTCTTGACCTCCTTGCTTGATGCTACATCACTGCCCGTACTGTGAATCACCTGCTGTGTTGTTAGTGAAGCACCGGCTATGTAGTTAGTGAAGCACCGGCTGTGTTGTTAGTGAAGCACCGGCTGTGTTGTTAGTGAAGCACCGGCTGTGTTGTAAGTGAAGCACCGGCTATGTTGTTAGTGAAGCACCGGCTGTGTTGTTAGTGAAGCACCGGCTGTGTTGTTAGTAAATCACCGGCTGTGTTGTTAGTGAAGCACCGGCTGTGTTGTAATAAATCACCGGCTGTGTTGTTAGTACTACAATACGTGATCCAGAGAAGGATGTCACAATAGAATTCATCAGCGACGCTAACTGCACACTAGGGTTTGACAGTTACTCGTGAATTCGCTGGGAGATGGGGGGTAGGGTAGGGGTTAAAGAAGGGCTGGTTCACATGTCTAAATGCATAGACGAGTAAAGTATAATGCCACTGATGCTTCAAGGTAACCGTGCACATCGCTTACTAAGACGGAAGAGGATTTGGTTAAAAACAGCATAAGCCTGGCAACCACCCAAGGAGACGCGAACTCGGATGTGTTTTCTCTTCATCAGCGTCTTGCCTTTCTTCTTATTAAATCTTCTTCATTCCTCTCCCTTGTTCTCCTCTTTACAATCCCTTTACCGTCAGAGCCTAAAGATTGAAAACCGGAAGTGGAAGAGACAGGGCATCTTTGGTTGCTTTCAGCCTTTTTTTGATACGTCTTTGACCGTAGCAGCCCGGAAAAGCTCCAGATCAAACGAACAAAGTAAAATCACTTAAGCAAAAAAATAAAAACCACAACAACAAAAGTCACCTCAACAACAACAACAACAACAACAACAACAACAACAACAACAACAACAACAACAACAACGGCATCACTGGAGCCATTCCCAGACCAACTTAAGGTCTGATGAAGATGGTATAAAGTTTTGTTTTGACTCTCGCTGGGGCTTCGAGTGGTCTGCGTAATGTCAAATAAAATGTGATCTGGAGGACTTAGTGCTGTGGGCAAGGAAGGAGTTGTGACCAAAGCCTCATCTCCTTCGTGTTTAATAGATGGCTCTTCCCATGGGCGGTGGCAAGAAAGCGTCCTCTTTAAGAAACAGAACGCGTTAACCCTTCAAAAAATGTTCTGTAGTTCAGTCTGAAAACGAACAGCTGGGGCCAGATCATGGTGGGAAATTGTGGACTTCGAGGCATCAACGTCCACCTTACTATTATTATATTAGTAGTTATCGACCATGGCTACATGTTGGTCAGCAAGAAACTATAAGATGAAAGCTGAACATGAAGTGTAAAGATTTACATACTCATATGAAATACTGTTCCTTATTCTAATAATGTAAATCAACGCGTTCATTGTGAGACATAAAAAATGTTCAGAATCCAGTCTTCCTTCAATCCTACTTTTCTTTCTCGCCCTCACTCACTTCCTTCATCCCCACGTCACTGCAGAATGGACTCACCGTAACTGCATTTGGGAAAATATCATAGAAATCGAAACTCGATCGCTAATAAAAAGCACATATCTATTGATTTAAATTGGCTTGGTATCCATCCGAAAGCAATAAATGAATTTTTTTTTTAACTAGGTCATAAACTGCATGTCTCGCCTCCAGACTGAGAATTGTCTTTGCTGTCAGCCAAACTCCCATAATCTACGTATTACATCTTCACACCAAAGGCCGTTTCGTTGAGCATCTAAGAGGTTCAACGCTTTTTGGAACTGCTCGTTATTATTAGAGATCTATCTTGATATATTATTCAATCTATTGCATATTAGCAATGCTATTATTAGCTTCCCTAAACGTGACTTTTCGAGGGCTTTTTTTTTTTGTATGGTAAAACGAGAAAGAGAGAGAGGGAGAGAGAAAGAGAAAAAGAGATAGAGAGACAGAGAGAAGAAAAGAAAGAACATAAGAGAGAAAGAAAGAGAGGAAGATAGAGAGATAGAGAGAGAGAGTCAGAACAGGGGAAAGAACGCAAGAGAGAGAGAGAGAGAGAGAGAGAGAGAGAGGGGGGGAAAAGAGAGAGAGAGACAGAGAGGCAGAGGATGCAGCTCTCAGCGCGGAGAAAAAACTAAAAGAAAGAAAGCGCTATTGGCTATCTACACAGAAAAGAAATTTATTTTCCCGGATTTTTACACGGCGAGCATGTTTATAGTGAGCCCTACTTCCTCTTTATACTTTTCTCTCCCGTGCCCCACAAAACATGGCGGCCTAGGTAAACAGCTTCTGTGTTATCGATTAAGACAGCGCGGACTCCAAAGACTGTTGTAGTTTTCATTATCTAATCTCCTAGACCTACAAAACTACCTGGGCAGTTTCTCACTGCATGCATTTCCTGGTCTCACGATCATATTGTACGTCACAAGCTAGAACTAAGTTTCACGTCTAATTCGTGCAATACGACTGGAACATCAGGAAATCCCATATGCGCATGTCAGCCTCAGCTGTAACGATTTGTGGGAGATTCGAACGTCAAAACAATCACTTTATTATTATTATTATTACATGTACTTTTATGGTCCTTTTTAGGGCTATTCCACTGAGCCTGTGCCACGAATGGTCATGAATCTGCAGGATCCTTGCTCCTGACTAGACAGTGATGTAGTATATTATCTATACTCCTCACCCCAATCAAGGTCCTGTCACAGTTATTGTCCCTCTAGCCTGCACTGCTTTTTGTTTATTAGACATTGGTTGGCCGTTCTTTCACCTCTTTCCCTTGCATAGCTATCAGTCATCGTCTCCTTGAACTCAAATCTAAGTTGCCTTCCCTCCCATTGCCATTCGTTCTTCTTACAAAACGGGGTGTGGCCAGGATTGACAGATTTGTCTCGTTCGGAGCTAAATACCTGTGGCTCTTTTGAAAGCCCTTGGTTCCAAAACAACTGTTTGGTTCTTAGGTGCTTTTTGGCTCTAACGGACTTAAGGTCAATATATCGACCGGAACCATAACTACTGCACCATTATGCATTTTGACGTCAAATCCTTCATGTCAAGCCCAAAGAGAGCTGTACCAGTATTGCACACCTGAACGTTTCATTACTTAACATTCAAAATACGAACACATTTTAGACCAGTGTCAAACCCTCTTTTCGGATCTAACGCTGCAACTCGATGATTTATTTTTTGTTTCTTTCTCCACTGTCAGTTACTTGTCGGCCTGGCAGACACACGTGCATAAAAGGCATCTGGGCAAGTCACAGCTGAAGTTTGATGATGCTCATTGCAATTATTTCAAGGAGCCACCCATGAGCCAGTTCTTCATCATCTCCGTTAGCAGGCAGTCTGTTAGTTTCATAATTTAAAGAGCATTGGTGAAAAGCTTAAAACAGGAAATGTATTTTGCAGAAACATGTAGTGTATGTAGTCGACTCCACTTAATGAGAATCCGTTTACTGGCAACGTCAGCTTAAGCACAGCAGTTTTCAGAAACAACAGTACTGCATTTCTGTACAAATTTTAATGTCAATGGATAGTCGATAATTATGACTAAAAACATGCTCACAAAGAGTCATGATTAGGCAGATTTGACTGCCAATACCATTAATGGCAACTTTTCTGTACAGTCTGTCTTGACGGCCGATATCTAAACAAGAAAATAAAAAAAAGGATAGCTCATCAAAATTCGGTGGCAATGTAAACCCGCGCTAAAAACACTGAAGACTAAAGATTGCGAGAAAATCTCATGTTTCAAATGAAACACTGTACAACTTTCAAAGTCTCAGGCGA
Organism: Ellobium chinense; assembly: GCA_033807755.1. NCBI lineage: Eukaryota > Metazoa > Mollusca > Gastropoda > Ellobiida > Ellobiidae > Ellobium > Ellobium chinense. The sequence goes on from JAWQUT010000157.1 coordinate 1,169,166, forward strand.
AAATAATTAGTCTCAGACGAAAATAATTTATGTCAGGCGAAAATAATTTGTCACAGGTGAAAATAATTTGTCTCAGGCGAAAATAATTTGTCTCAGGCGAAAATAATTATAACTGGCAGATTTCGCAGGTTTATGTGGAAAACGTCCTCGTGTGCTGCCCTATTCATTTAATCACAGGATTCAAGCACTTCTGGTAAGGCGTAAACTAACACCTATTAAGCCACAGGTGTATGGGAGTGGTCTAAGTGTCACAGCTGCCCAAACGGAGAGATTCATATCATAAAAACTACCCATGGCAAAAGTAATCTTTCTCAAAATGGCAAAATTTGACACCTCATTCAGTTTACAAGTCTACAGAATCGAATCAGATAGGCAAAGTTCTGGAACTACGTCGAGTGGGCCTGGACTTATATTAACTCCCTTCGCTTTCATCATGTTTTTTTGAAATGCGGATGTCAACAAATTTCAATGATTTCATGAGCCTATACCTAGGTTCACTTTAAAAAAACGCTAGAAAACTTGCGCATCAACGATGGAATCTCTTACCATCGATAGACATTAATTCTGCATTGCATGTTGAACGCTACTAGGATGCATTCAGCACAGATGCATTAATGTAATTCTTACGATGGTAAGAAATCCCATGGTTAATGCACAAGCTCTCAATTTAATAGCACTTTCGGGAACGTCTGATAGATACATGGAAAGGCATGCGTGCAGGACGATCCGGTATATCGAAGAGCTGTATGGAACCAAGGTAAAGATATAGATGTACGTCATACGAAGCGAAGGGGTTAAAACGATTTTCTCAAAAGCGATCAGATTCTAATTTTAACCCTCTCAGGTCAAATAGCTCGCACACCAACGCACTCACAGGCTTAGAAATACTCGTATATGTCCAAGAGCACTCAAACAAGCTCGTACAAACGCCCACTCACGTGCACACTCACGGACACGAAAATCAGAGAAACAAACAAATCCCAGCCGTGAGCTCTGTCTCAATCAAAACTCGTCTGGGATAGGCGGATGTTCATGGCTGATATGGATTGACGTGTCGAGCTAAACCAGACTAGACTAGAGCATGTAAGCAGAGACTGCTTCGTTCAGCTCTTGAAGTCGGTTTGCCTGAGTAATGATTCAAAATAAGGTGAGTTATCACAGGGATATCCCTGCTAACAGAAGAAGAAGAAGAAGAAGAAGAAGAAGAAGAAGAAGAGGAAGAAGAAGAAGAAGAAGAAGAAGAAGAAGAAGAAGAAGAAGAAGAAGAAGAAGAAGAAGACGAAGATAAAAGAAGAAGAAGACAAGAAGAAGAAGAAGAAAAGAAGAAGAAGAAGAAGAAGAAGAGGAAGAAGAAAAAGAGGAAGGAAAAGAAGAAGAAGAAGAAGAAGAAGAAGAAGAAGAAGAAGAAGAAGAAGAAGAAGAAGAAGAAGAAGACAAAAAGAAGAAGAAGAAGAAGAAGAAGTAGAAGAAGAAGAAGAAGACGAAAAAAGAAAAAGAAGAAAAAGAAGAAGAGGGAGCGGGGGAGGTAGAGGAGAAGAGGTAGAAGAAGAACAAGAAGAAGATAGACAAAGAGAAAAAAGATCCACACCAATATGAGAACATTAGCTGCAGCACTAGCAACAACAACAACAACAACAACAACAACAACAACAACAACAACAACAACAAACAACAACAACAACAACAACAACAACAACAACAACAACAACAGCATTAAAAGATCACATCTATAAGTTTTTTAAAAAAGATCTCAGGTTGTATATTTGATAGTTTCAACTCACTTATATTCCCAGTCTTGACGTCATAGCTGGCAAGAATATGTAAAGCCACAATGATCTTTTGGCTGTTAGTTTCGAATGAATTGATATTTGCATTGTGCTCTTGTATATGTGTGAGCGTGCGTACATTTGTGTGTGTGTGTGTATATGTGTGTGTGTGTGTGTGTGTGTGTGTGTGTGTGTGTGTGTGTGTGTGCGCGTGTGTGCGCATGTGTGTGAGAGCATTTTTGTGCTTGTGTGGATGATTCTGCTATCGTGAAACGTCTTGAAACCATTGAGCGATACTGCGCTCTATGAATTTATTATGATTATTAATTAGTCAACAATTTTGTATGTCAACCGCTATTAAAAATGAGAGCAGCTGAGACAGCGACAGGAATATAATCACTAGTAACTGAAGTGACAACAACAGCAACAATGACAACAATAACAACATAACAACACTCTCAATAAAAACAAACTCAACTGCAAGCTCAAACCGCATATCAGCAACGACACACCAGACAACGAAACGGACCTTCACACACTATGAACACTCACACTGCACTCCCTCACCGCAAAAAGTGCCCTAGATGGGGCCAGGATAATAGTATGATAGGTCCGTAATGCCGTAGCCCCTGTTTGAAAATAGTAACGCTGATAGATTAAATTAAGTTCAGTGGTACCAGTTACAGCCTCATAAATAGCTTCACACAGACGGCGCGATATGATTGGTTAGCTCCCTCAGACGGAAGTGGAATTTGATTATCGTTCCTGTCGTTCCTCATTTTTTTTTTTGGTAGCCAACAATAAAAAAAAACAACAACCCAAAAACAATAAAACCACTGATTGAATGAGAGCTAAACATGGACGGGCAAACAGGCTGGCAGACAAGAAAAACAGTAAAGTCGCCACCCCAGCATGCACCATGGCCGCGGGGAAGAATAAATGACATGAAGAACAAAAACAGAATTTTCCTCATTTCTTTCCTTCTGTTTTTCTTTATTATTTCTTGTTTACATTCCTTTTCTCTCTGACTCTTTGGTTTCTTTTCTTTTTCTATTTTTTTGCTTCCTTTTTTCCTCCTTTCTCCCTTCCTTTCCCTTTATCTCTTCGTTCTTTCTTCCAGTTTCTTTTTTCTATGCTATCTAATTCACTATTTTCTTTTAATTTTCTTTCATCCATTATTTTTTCATTCTTTATCTTCCACAACTAAAGCTGCTGTGAAGCAGTGGAATTAGAGAGACACACATAACATTTTTCCAACATCACCTACAAAAACGCCATCTGCAACATCAATTACAGCAACAGCAGCCCTATCTACAAACAACAATGCCACCATTAATTATAGAAAAGCCACTACATCAACATGCAATTCCACAAAATGGTCTAGCAGTTTGCTTGATTGTGTTAGTTTGTAAGGGGGTAGACTGCCCGTCCATTGTAAAATATAGTGTATTATTGTGGTGCGCATTGCCCTTGTCTAAGTAAGTGCATTTTACATGGAACATTGCGCATTAGAGTGCTAAACAGTGCGCTTCTTTTTTTTTTTTAATTGTGGATGTTGAGCTTAAGAAGACTTTTTTCAAAATACAGTTGTTACTTTACCATTAGATTTCACTTATGTCATTAAGACACATTAATGCACGTAGTGACAGAGGGAGTTAATTTTTGTAAGCTGAATTCTCATTACATCTATATATATATATATATATTTTAGAAACAGTCCTTTCTCTTGAGTCTGCGTAACTTAAACTTGAGACATACCCATTGAAAACCCTCTTATCTTAAACACAAGTGTAAAATCTTGTGGTGAAAGAACATTTGCATTGTGAGATAAGGTTTTCCTAAAATCAACATCCACAATAGGGAGAAAGGCACTATTTAACACCTTGGTGCGCAATTTTCCACACAAAATGTATTGAATCAGCAAAGGGCAATGCGCACCACAGTAATTCAGTAAATCATGTTCAGAAAGTCAATCTACCCCGTAACGTTTCCATTCAGAACAATTATGGCAATATCCAGAGATGACGCTTGCGCCCACGGTTATGTCCCTTATAGGCATCACGAAAAAGACCCAGCATGGAATCCACCGCTGGCAGGATGTGAACCCAAGACCTCTCGCACCGCAAGACACGTGCTCTAACGCTCGGCCAGTGATTGATACAGCTAAAACAAACAAATGTCCACAAATAGAATCAAGAATGACATGCCAATACTCCCCTTCCTTATTTTCCCCAAAACGCAAATACGACAACAACAACAACAACAACAACAACAACAACAACAACAACAACAACAACAACCAACAACAACAACAACAACAACAACAACAACATCGACGACGACAATAATAACAATAACAACATTAATAATAACAGCCACGACGACGACAGCAACAACAACAACAACAACAAAATCCTTGGTTCTCACAAACATTCAGACTGACCTCGTTAGTGAAAACCTGTTACTAGAGTGATTTGACCTGAGTCTCTGGACGTCTAGTGATGAAATCTGGAACAGATCAAAATGACATGTCAATGATACTTACTGCTGTAGGCAATACCGTGAGATTTTAATGACTTCCGCTTAATCGCAACTTCTGTGGAGCACGGAAAAGTTGCGAATAAAAGGATTTGGGAGGACCCGGTAACTGTCAAAGAGAAATGATTATACAATAGCACCAGCATTCAGTTGTCGGTATCGGAAAAAATATTGACATTACGGGGAAATTATGGTTAAGCGAATTGCAGTAAAACGGGGTGGACTGCACTGGATCACACTCATTATATTTTTGGGAAATAAGAGGTCAATATTGTCTAGGAGGGTTGAGTGCTTGAGCATGATCACTGTTGTTTTTTTCTTATCCTTTCCCGATGTATCCTTCAGGATGCCAAAAAAAAAAAATCCTTAATTCAAAATCCAATAACTTAAAGAATTTAAGGAAAATATACATAAAAATTTAAGCACATAAACAGACAGGTATAATCTATAATTGCTTCAGCGTTCATTGATCTAAGCTGTCAGTGCAAATATAATTAAAAAAACAACAACAACAACTCAAGATAAACAGATTACAAACACGTTAAAAAAATGACGCGCGGGCCTCGGTGTGTTCAACTGCACACCACCCACGCTATTAGCAGCTGACAAGTTTTTAATGCTTCAGTTGTGATATAACCACAGCACCTAGATATTTGAAATTTGCAACATAAGGGACATAATTTCTATCTTCTAGAGTGCTTGGTCTTGGATCTCCCAGTACGTGTTTTTCGAGTTACTCTCCTACTGTCTTAGCGGTGACACATTATCAGTTTGTTTCTCTCCGACTAATTTGATTTTTTTAGCGTCCTCTAGGGCACGGTGACCCTGTTTGGAGGGTTGTTTCTCTCCTTATGCTGTCCTCTTTCTATGCTTCGCTCTCTGCAATACAGATTCTCTTACTGAAGTCATCATTAGTATTTATCGGCACTTAACTGTCATCCGGATCAGGGTTAGATTTAAGTTAGAAATGAAACTTCGGCAAGTAGATTACTTCCACACTTAAAGGGAGGCACTACCCTCTCCCAGATGTTGTAATGCATGTAACATGGTGTGCAGCCTATTCGTATGAATGCATTGGATATCTATGCAAATTTGCGCATCAAGGTGCAGAATGGTGCATATTTCTCCCACAAGAGTGATGGTATTAAGACAATTGTCATTAGCGATAGCGCCAGTTATTTGACACCAAATTTGACATAATATTTTTCTTGGATTCTACAGAGGCTATTCCGGATTTCTTATTTGGATATAAAAAGTTGCTTCACTTTACATCAATGCCTTGTGGCAGTTTCTCAATACCGTTCGCAAAAACAAACCCCAGAAACTCCAAAGACAACCTCTGTAGGATCACGCAAAAAGATGTCTAAGTCTAAGAGACACGGTAAAAATCTGATTTCAAACAGATGGTGCTGTCACCAGCTGTCCTAAGATCATCATCCCTGAGGGAGAAAAATGTACCATTCAGCACTTTGGTGTGCAGTTTTGCATAGAAATCCAATGCACACATGGAGATAAGTTGCCCACCATGTATGTGCACTAAAGATTAAGGCAAAGGGTGGTGCCTGCCCTTAAGTTTGAAATGAATAGGATTGAATGATTACCGCGCTCATATAGAAATTAGGACAGCGCATCGTCGCTGCTCACCCTCGATGTCAGTCAAAACGTCCAACAACGAAAGCCAACACTTACAAGTCTTCAATAGAAATGCCCACTCACTAATGGATATGAGCTAGAGAAAGAGAACGTTCCGTGTAGTCGGAAATCCACGTGAGCATGGTAAAATATACCATTAAACATAGTGTGCTATTAAACTAATTCATTTGTTCACAGCAACACTGTGTATATTTCAATCTAATGTGTAAAGAGCGTAAATCTGAAAGTTCATTAATGTGAGTGTGAACTTGAGAGAGAGAGAGAGAAAGAGAGAGAGAGAGAGAGAGAGAAAAGAAAGAGAGGGGGGCAGAATGTGAATTGCTTGTTAAAAATAGTTACTTTGCTCATTCACAACAGATAGTTGTCTGAGCTCAATGAACGTATTGTTATTGTTATCGTTATTGTTACTGTTTTCGACGTCCATCTCACAAGGTATCGACCTCTCCTAAACGGAAGTGTAGAGTTGCAGTCCTTACAGGTCATAGGTCAAAAGCAATTGAAGACATAAAATATATGGATTGGAACTGTCAACAATGGGTTAAAAAAAAATAAAGAATGAACTGGCACAGTTTTAGAGCTAAAACTTTACACCTTCTGGCCTTAAGATAATTTCTAAAGAAATTTCAGATTTAGTGGGGAATTGGTGGGGGTGGCAAGGG
>JAWQUT010000157.1:1197301-1209573 GCA_033807755.1 Ellobium chinense
TATGGGGGGGGGAGGGAAGGTGAGGGAAGTGACTTGTGGAAGCAGTTACAACGCCACACCTTGGAACAAATGACTCTGTCTTTGTTTTCTCCCATCAGTTCAGGTCGAAATGGACTACCTACGTCCTACGGTGATCGGTTTCATCATCCTCGTTCATTGAAGTGGAGAACGGAAGGCCCAGTGTTTATAGCTCGGTTGTCCAATAAACTGCTGAGATATGATGGCATTTGTGAACAATGTAGAGAGTTTTAAGTTGCCATTTAATTAAGTGAAGAAAGATGTTACGTAGATTATTATAGAAGGGCTGACGACCATCCGTTTCGTTGAAGTCTGTTGCCATGTGCTAGCAATCTCAAGACGGACGTTATTAGTGAAGTGTATGGAGTGAAGGTATTTCCATTATTAGCAAAGGGAAATGGAAGGAAAGAGTGGAAATGAAAAAAAAAAAGAAGCGAAGTGGGAGAAGTGAATTAAGTGCAGTTTGTTGTTGTTTGTATTGACTTTATTCTGAGAGTTCTGGATAAAGTGTAGTTCTTACCTCGTATGGTAATTAAGGTTCATGCTGGTCCTTATTTTAACACAGGGCGAGCACGTTTCCCCTCAGTTGATGAATCAACACCCCAGAACCTCAACGCGTGGGTGGTTTGGCCCTAATACCTCACTGATTAAAGGCAATAGAAACTTAATGCACATGATAAAGCACAGGGATTCTCATCCTTTTAAGAAGGATGGGTATAAAGCACAATGACAGTTAGAAAACAGAGCAAAACTAGGCAAACTTGAGATTATTACTTGGCCAAATAGTTTTCTTGGTAAGTTTAAATCTAAGGTAGAATTTACCTTCACCAACTGTCCCTTTGTCTCTTTCAGTTATTTGGTACTTTCAACTGAATGTCTTTTCACCTTTTTTTGCCCGGAAATAAATTTGATGTTTTTACATAGTTTACGTTTGGAGTTTGAAGGAACCTCTCAGACCACTTTTAACACCCTTTGCGGTTCAGAGTTTGGCCTGCAGGCCAGGGTCTGGCACCTCTGTTATAGCAGTGCTTAGCACCTCTGTTATAGCAGTGTTTAGCACCTCTGTTATAGCCGACATGTCAGAATGAACTGAAGCATCCGAGGCCATACGTCAGCTGTGGGTACAGTGTTAAAGATATTCCCATACATCAAACACGAGTGACGTGTTGTGACGTCATCCACGCCCAAAGCGAGTGCGCCATGTTCGGAAGGGAAGAAATTTAATTAAGTCAAGAATGGCACACAGTGTTAGACTCTACAACAGAAAATGTAAAATAAAACTTGGATGATATCATCTGCCATGTGTTTGAGACATGTATTATAAAGATGCTGATTTCAGACGAGCGAGGAAGGTGATGAGGTGTTGCTGCCACTGAAGGAAGGAATGAAACATTCATGGATTTTATTGCAGGAGTAACCTCTGTTGAGAGATATTTATTGACTACCCTATTTTTCAGCTTTGAACCTTTGAAGGTACAGAAAAAGTTGGGGTGAGTTACTAGAATATGAGGAGGACGAAGCTTCTTTAGCAGGGGTACATATTAAAACCTTGCGGAAGATTGATGTGCAAACAAACAAACAAACAAACAAACAAACAAACAAACAAACAAACAAACAAACAAACAAGCAAACAAACAAACGAACAAACAAACAAACTCTTGCTATGTGACAAACAAAAAAATAAATAAATAAATAAATAGATAGTAAGATAAATAAATAAATAAATAAATAAATAAATAAATAAATAAATAAATAAATAAATGTGTACAGTAATTTAATAATAATCATTCAAGAATTATCGTCGTCAACCATTTTTTGTGTCTCACCCCCTAAGGTCAGTAGATTACTTTCAAACAGCAAACATTAAAGTCTCAACATAATCAACCAGAATACACTATCGTTAACAGCAGGGGTGAGCAAAATCATACAATATGTTAATCATTCACAATACCGACATAGATAACAAGAAAATTCTAAGTGTACCTCGTAACAAGTGGTTCAGGCCTGCAGAACAGGCACTGTCCATTTCCTTCATGTCTCTGAAACGTCTTTGGAATGTCGGCCTAGATTTTGAGCGCTGCTGATGCCAAATTTTTTCTGAGATTTTATTTAACAGGTTTCACCGACATAATACGGTAAATTCCAAAACTCATGATCCTAACGGTCAGTTGAACTTTTTATTGTTTTGCCTCGCTCTTGATTTACTGTTCACCTTCTGATTAGCTCAATACTCACTTGGACGACTCATGTTTGTTTCATTTAGATCTCACATCTAGATCTAGATCAGCCACTTCGGGAGGAAAATAGCTCAGACATTTTGAAATATTGTTTCGTATATTGAACGCAATCTCGAAAATCATGTTGATGACCTACTTCCGCAGAATTATTATTCAAGACGTAGGCTACAGATTTTTTTTAATGTCAGGAAAGAGGTACATTCACCAGCTGGGCACAATAATTTAGTCTCTTGAAATTATTGTGATATTATGTTTGGATGGGAGAAACACCTATATCGAGAGGATTTTGTTCGAAAGAGCAACTGTAATAGGTGAACGAAAGGGAATGGCAAATGATAAATGATAAATATTTACGATATAGCGTTTCTACAGGTTACAAACGCGCAAATCCTTTTACTATATTATTAATTACTAGCATAAACACCCATTCTATGAATGGGACGTTGGATGACAAGAATAGGATTATCTGCAACATGGAGAGCCTTGCTTTATTACTATGATGTAGAAGTAGCAATATAGTAAATGTGGCACTACTGGATGGCTAAGTTTACGGGTTTACCCGCTGATATGGTGCTGGACGACTTCACAGAGCAAAGCGTCATCAATGAATGGAAAGCAGATTTCGAAATTTCAACCTCTTCCTTTAAAAACGATGAAACTGAGCAAAGCCCGTACATAACTAATGGAATCTTGCATCCTTTGTGAGCACACACTGACGCTAAATCTCTTTTGTCGAATTTCATACAAGTTACCGATTTTGGACCCGAATGTTACGTGTAGCAGGTTATAAGTATATCGCGTTCGAATTCAGCGTGCCACGCCCCCGATCCAGTCTTATAATATAGATAACAGAAGGTTCACATACTTACCACTTTAAAACACGTTGTGAATTGTGAGGTTTGAATCGATTTGGATCTTCGAACTGGTGTCGGCCTGGGCGTTCAAATTTCCAGTGGCAAACGAAACACAATGTCTTTCCGGTACGAAATTTTAAAGTTTTATTTGGAGTCGACGAAATGGCAGAATGAATGCCGGAAACAAAGACAAAGAGAAAAATGCGGCACAAACTTTGTAAATTGATTAATCAAATCTTGCAATTTCCGTGAGCAGACAGTGAAGCTTAACATTCTGTATCGAATATTGTACATGTTGACGTTTTCAGCCGAATTTTACAAACAGCGGTTTTGAAGGTTATGCGTTAGGAAGGGAGCGTGCCACGCCCCCGATCCAGTCTTAAATTATAGATTACATCACTATGTATTTTCGACTGCTGTCACTCAGTCCTAATTTTAGCTGGCCACTCCCACTGACCAGTAAGGGAGATCAGCATCTAAGCTAACAAAAAAATTTCTTTCGATAGCCCATGCAAGTATACTTTTATTGCTGTGGCTTTCGTTTGACCTACCATTATGAAAACCCAGTTGGGGCCTCAGGCTATTTCAAGAGAATAAAGGTTAGTTCATTAGCAGTCACTACCTTTTCCTAGCCCCTGACTCGCAATAGTGCTGTTTTAATTTCACCTAAACTGGTCAGAGAACTAATAATATGTAATACACCCCACAGCTGTCAGCTGAGCTTATATTCACTGCGTTTATTTAACTTTATAATGAAATAAGGAACATCTAGTCTCAATGTATGACGGTTTAGATTGGAGGATTTCATAACATCCTTCCTATGCGGCAGAGAAAATAATCTAACTTAGATCTTGTCCTGTGATGACGTGCAAATATTAAACGCAATAATAAACGGAAAAACGATGTAAGAGATGAGATGCACGCAAACAAACCATGGCACTGAACCAACCCTAGCAGGCTCCAACTTCATGCATGAAACATGTGCGGTTGAGTAGAGAAAAATAAGAATTGCCGGCTGTTCTCACACTCTGTGCGTGGTCAAGGCTGAAGGCAGTTTGTATTTCAGCGATGTGTTACTGATTATCCATCGACAATTACAATAAACACGTTGCGTATTTCCGTGACATTTTATCGAAGTAAGCTACCAGGCCCGATTGCAAATTAAAAGGACAGTCAGTCGCGCGCCAAAGGGGCTTTTGTAGGAGCTGAAGAAGCTAACATTGCCAACCTATGAATACCACTTTGTTGCATTATCATCAGTTAGAAAATAGACACATTTCATGGGAATACACTCCATACAGGGCAACAAGGAGAAGTGGTCTATAATAGCTAAGCGTTGGTATCATTATATAGCAAGGATTTATCGTTACTGAACGTGCGGAAGCATAAGGGTCCATCATGGTTTCCGACAAAGCACTGTCCCACTGGACAACAGTGACGCAACCTGATTACTTTCTTGGACAAGAAGAGTATATACTGTATAGAGATCTTGGGTATGCCCCCACCGTTTCGCTGAAAGAGTTCAAAAGGTGTGGGAGGCACCACAATAAACATAGCCCCAGTTTGGCAACAGATGCTGCTGAAAGGTAGCAACAATAACAATAACAATAAATCATTAAGCTCAAGTGCAATGCAGTGTATATGAATGGGTATAATAAAAGTAAAGATATATCGATATGGATTTGTGCAGGCGGGCTAGAATGCTGTAATGAAATAACTTTATAAGGAGATCTATGACATTTATTCTATGAATCGAGGGTACTATCTAAAACAAGTTCTTATCCATTCAGACTTAATTTCATTAGTTTACAGAGGTTTCGTAGAAGCTCGACACTCTAAGTATGTAAAACGTCCTTGAAAATAGTAACATTCGGTCGTCTGTAATATTTCTCTGGAAATAATTTCTTCCTTTCTTCCTTAAAATAAAGGCAGGAGAATAAGTAATGCTCAGTAATAAATATTCCTTTGCGCATGGAAAATTATATGTACTTATTATTGAGATGTACTCATTATCGAGATCCAAGAGACAAAAAACTGAAGAAGCCTTACGCGTGAAATCGCACTTAATAATGATGTTACCTTACTATTAAGGTACTTATTATCGAAATTTCAGTTTGGCCATTCTAACCGCCTTATCATCATGCACTGTGTGAAGGAACACGATATGAGAAATGCGATGCAAGCAAGCAAACCAGGGCTTTGAGCCAATCCAGACAGGGTTCAAGTGTTATAAGAAACAAGTCCAAGGGAATGAAACAGAAAAAAAGGAACTACAACTGAGGCCCACGAATTTCCTTTCCGAGGAAACGCAAACGAACGTAATAGTTTCCTCATTCTGCACTGTTGTTTTTCACGNACACACACACACACACACACACACACACACACACACACACACACACACACACAAAGCAAGGCACCATGGAATTACCCTATTACACTACGTGATAATCTCGAGGTTGGAAGTCATTACGAGGTGATTTCCCCTTATTATCCGGACACAGAGCATACGAGGGTTGTTACAGCACCGAATCTACACAAGCGCGGTGCATACGAGGGAGTATTACAAAATTCTCGGCCAGAAGGTTACGGATTGAGGCAGGAGAAACATCAAGCTCTATCAGGGTGGCTAGTTATTCTGGAACTAACACTTTTCTTTATTTCTTTCTTTCTTTCTTTCTTTCTTTCTTTCTTTCTTTCTTTCTTTCCTTTCTTTCCTTTCTTTCTTTCTTTCTTTCTTTCTTTTCTTTTCTTTCTTTCTTTCTTTCTTTCTTTTTTTTCTTTGCTTTCTCTCTTCCATCCTAGCTATGCTTTTCTTCACTACTTTCTTTATTTTCCCATGTTACTAAATACTTTTTCTTTTGTCTCCTCTAATCTTTTCTTTCATCTCTTTTAATCGTTTTTTTTTCTTTCTTCCCCTTCCTCAAAATAATCACACGCCCAGAAAAGCTATGGATAGCCATCAGCATATATTAGCGCCCACCAAATTTAATTAGCCGGTGCACTGAGTTTAGATCTCATGCATAATCGAATATGAAATGATTCACAAAGCGTTTAATTAGATAAAGAAGTTGTCAATCAACGCCCGCTGCCACAATGCAAATCTTGGTAACGGTTTGGCCGAACTCATAACGGATAAGATGATCACGCTTCACCAACATGTGGGCTTCAGTGATGATCTTGCTGGACAAATTCAATTTCTCATAATTGGGGAGTCGATTTGAAACAGAGAAGTCAAATGTAGAATCGAAGCAGGAATCGAATCCGGGCTTATAGAACTTCTCTCGTGCGTTGGAGAAATAATCAGAAAGGACAGGAATTAGAAAGTTTTCTAGAAAAATTTTTGTAAACTAAAATCACACATTTGGCAAAATCCAGAAAACGAACAGTTTTGATTTTGGCTTCTCAAGGGGTGTTTTTCCTTGAGATATTCTCTATCTGTAAAAACTCTGAGGAATAAAGGATCGTTTTAGACCACATGAGAGAACTTGTAAAACACTTCGGAATTTGGATTTCATTTATGCCCGCAGTTGAACGCTACATCCTCTCTTGACCAGTACATACTAGTGGGCGATATAATTTCTAAGTATCGATACTGTCCATATTAATAAATTCGATTCATTACCGAAAATGGCGAAGTTATGGAAAGCATTGAAATTAATATCGATCCTTTTCCGACCCTCAGTGCCAAGCTAGCTGCCGATTTCCTAAGTGCAAATTTAACGTCATCGGAAGTACCTAAAGTAACGGAAATCTCGAAAATATCGGAAATATGGAAATTATCATAAGAATCGAAATGTGTTTAAAGATTTTGAGAGCATCGAAATAGTTATCCGTTACTAACTACAAGAATCGAAATGGAATCACGCTCAAAGGCTAAGTATCGCGGCATTTAAACTTCAGGTATCAGCCCCGTCACAAGCAAATACTCTATTCTGTATTAATAAAACGCTTCAGCCAAATTTGTGTCACAGATTTCTTGAGAACTACGTAACGTAAAAACATGCGGTTTTCACCTAAATTCATAGAAAAATACACAAAAGGTAACTATACACATCAGTCCTCTTTATTTTTTTTTACCCTTTTTTAAAAAAAAGAATGTGTATAGCAACGAAATACAATCTCCGATAGAGCTTTTCAGTCCGCCTGATTCGTCAATCGTCCAACTTTTTCACGGAGTCTAATACATTCGTCTACGATGCCTTTCGGTGCGCTAGGTATTCTTTTGCCGCTGGTCCGTTGCCTGTCTCTCCATTTGTAAAATGGGGTGTTAGTCTTGTATTATATAATTTCCAATGGCCTAAACGGATTCTTTGTCGTTTAAACTAAGGGTGAAAGTGAGAGAACAACTATAAACCCTGAGATTCACGGTGGGCGTGGAAAGGTTCGGGAGAGAGAGGAGGAGGCTTAAGTGGGATTTACCAAATGCCTAAAATAACCCTATGCGTCATTATGGGGTGAATGTTATACTCGTTTTTTCTTACATTCCGCTGTTTACACGTTTAGAATGAAAACGTTGATTTAGACAAATTGGTTACACAGACTGATTAAATAGACAAAACAATTCCATGATTCCCAGTGGTCCAACTGGCCTTTTCTCATGAGGGAGAGAGAGAGAGAGAGAGAGAGAGAGAGAGAGAGAGAGAGAGAGAGAGAGAGAAAGAGAGAGAGAAAGAGAGAGAGAAGAAGAGAGAGAAAGAGAGAGGGGAGAGAAAGAGAGCGAAGAAGAGAGAGAAAGAGAGACAGACAGAGAGAGAACGGATGGCGTAGCGGGCCTATCATGAGAACAGTGTTCTATGATGAGAGAGAGATGGAGAGAGAGAGATAGAGGGAGAAAGAGAAAGACAGACAGATAAAGAGAGACACAGAGAGACAGAGAAAGACAGGGACAAAGGGGAGGAAGAAGAGAGAGAAGGAGAGGTAGAGAGAAAGAGATGGAGAGAGAGAAAGGTATGGGTAGTGGATATACTATGGGAACTGTATTTTATAATGAGAGCGAGATGAGAAAGAGATGGAGAGAGAGAGAGGGAGAGAGAAAGAGAGAAGGGAGTAAGAGAGAGAGAGAGAGAGAGAGAGAGAGAGAGAGAGAGAGAGAGAGAGAGAGAGAGAGCGTATGAAATAGTGGGTATACCATGACGACAAAGGCCTAGCTGACCTACCCCAGACACAAGATGTCAGTGACAGTTCCTAGTGGCCGTCTGGTCATCACATCCTAGACACCCATCAGAACAGATTTACTTCCTACGCAAAGTGGGATGGAAATGTACAAAAGTGCACTCATAGGGACTAAGAATATCAAATTATGCCTCCAGTTCCCACCCTCCCCTTTGCTTCTCCTCACTTTCTGCCCACTTCGTGGAAAAATGATGCGAACAGTTAATAAATGTACTTATAAATAGCCAGTGTATTCGAGGTCGCAAATCGAGGCTTATAGAGAAGATAGTGTGCCTTGGATTATATTAATGTACAGCTAAGTCTACTTTATGCCGCTGTGAAAGCAGATCTATGAAGAGTGGCAACAATGGATTGTATTTTATGAGAACGCAGAAGATGCACCCAGGCATTGTTTGCTCCAGAAGCTACCACAAGACACGCTATGTTGTTAAGTAGAAAAACCCACTAAGAGAGGTCGCGGCAGAATCCATCAACTGCACGGGTTACATCGCCATTAGATTGGAGAAGGAAACATACCACAGAAACAACAACAGCAACAACAGGAGCAACAGAAGGATGAGAAGTAGGAGGAAAACGAATGAGAGGGAAAGAGTAGGAAGAGAAGAAGAAGAAGAAGAAGAAGAAGAAGAAGAAGAAGAAGAAGAAGAAGAAGAAAGAAGAAGAAGAAGAAGAAGAAGAAGAAGAAGAAGAAGGTTTAGAAGAAAAAGAAGAAGATGACGCAGAAGAAGAAGATGACACAGAAGAAGACAAGAAGAAGAAGAAGAAGAAGAAGAAGATGATGATGATGATGATGATGATGATGATAATGATGGTAATGATGATGGAGGAGTGGAGGGGGATAAGGCAAGGAAGAGAAAGCAGGAAATCTGTCTATATTACAACTACAGAGAAAGGGCTGTAATCTCACCGCCCAGTTCCTCCCTGAGATGATACGACCACATTCTTCAATGATTTGACCCAGAAATGAAAGATAATAAGATTTCATTTCCTTATGACGCTGGTTTACTAGGTTTGGCACACGTTTTGAACTTAAAATCGATGTATTTTGAAACTGTGTGAGCCCAATACAATGGAAAATCTTTTTTTTCCCCTCGCTTTCCTATCACAAAAACTCTTTCTAGTTTGCTTCTACAGACTTTTCGTTATGATAAACAGAAACTACATTCAATTTCCTTTCATTTGATGTATGACACATATAGCTATGAATAATCTGGGACATATTATGAACACTTGTTTTGCATGCCTATGACAGCATTTTGCTAACTGAGAAAAAAATTACGTCTGAACGTGAAATAAAATTCCGGGGATAACAACTTTTATTACTAAAAGAATCATAGATCTGCAATGCTCCGGGGAACCGAGGCGAAGGGGCAGGGTTGGGGTGGTGGGGCATGATAGTCACAGTGACTTGCATCTTCATTAACAGACGGCTAGACACTTTAATGGTAAACAAACACCAAAGATGTCATTTATCTGAAAATGGAAACACCATATTTATACAGCCACATCGTTCCAAAAAAATCAAAGGTTAGGAAGCATTAACATAAAAACCGCTTAATATAAAGAAATACAAATACTGGAAAACCATCAACTTGATCGCCAATGACGAATCTATAATGTAATCTAGCATCTTATTCGAGACTTTGCTTAATGTAATATGCATCAGTTATCGTGGCAATTCACTGCTAGCCAGAGCCAGTATTTATTCATACTGCTTGGAGTTTTTGGATAATGTAAAATATATTTAAATATCATCGTCTGGTCGCTATACCGTGATAAATGCCTAAAAAAATATAAGCACTTGTTGGGATCTTTCAGTCAGGTGGCAATTCAAGTGGATGAGAAGGGCATGTGTAAATGAAGTTTCTTTTCTGAATGATTACTTAGACAGCCTTATCAAAAAAAAAAAAGTGGCTATAGGAAATATAACTGTCGATATCATTTCAGGTTAGCAAAAATTTATTGAGATTATCCTTCCAGGAAATTAAAAAAAATACTTAGAGCATATTTATCTATATGCCCAGTGCATGGTGCAGGTTTACTTCTTAAAATCTAGATCTACGAAATTATCCATATACTTATTACCTTCATAATATGTAATCATGAGATGAGAGGTTTCAAGAAACGAATAACAGAAGACGGGTGAGAGGTGTTATCCAAAGAATTCTATCTATCTATCTATCTATCTATCTATCTATCTATCTATCTATCTATCTATCTATCTATCTATCTATCTATCTNTTGTCAGATATGGTAATGTTTCCACCCCAGCAGCTGATTCCGAAGGATAGTACACTCTGAATAGTTGCTGTATAAAAAATGCAGAGAATTTCATTTCGGACATTAAAATTCCGTAGTTTTCTCAAGAAATATAACCTTTGATTTGCTTTCTTATAAATGGCATCTGCGTGGGCGTGCCAATTTAGTTTATTGTCAATGGTGATTCCCAAATACTTGTAGGTGTTGGTAATTTCAACCTTTTCATTTTTAATATATAGAGAAGCAGTTGTTTTATTTCTCCGAAAGTCGAAGATCATTTCTTTTGTTTTACTCACATTAACCAGAAGAAAATTGGAATCGCACCAAGTAACAAATCTTTGAACTTCATTAAAATAGTTAGTTTCATCCTCAGAGATCAGACCTTGGATTGTGGAATCATCTGCAAACTTAATTACATGAGTATTATTGTAATGACTTCTATAGTCGTTGGTGTAAATTGTGTACAAAATAGGTGATAGAACGCATCCTTGGGGCGCACCTGTATTCGTAATGATAATGTTGGATTGTGCCCCTTGAAATTTTACATATTGGGGTCGAGCAGTCAAGAAATCCAAGACCCATGCAGCAACATTGGCACTGACCTCCAGAGACAATAGTTTCTCCACCATAAGATGTGGCTGTATGGTATTATGTATGGTACCCAACCCTGATACTAGGAGCAGAATTAGAGAACAGACAGCGCCCTTGGTCAAGTTCATGAACAATATATACGGAGCACGCTCTTACTCCTAACTGCGTGGCCAAACGGTTAAGGTGTTGGACTCAAGATCTAAAAGGTTGTTGGTTCGATTCCCGACCACGGTCATGTTGTAAGTGCTGTGGGAAAGCATTTCATTCACATTTTCCTCAGTCCACCTGTCTGTAAAATGGGTACCTGATTGTAGGCAGTGGAAGATATTGTCAGGATGCTAGTGATCAGAGCCTTAAATGGCAGCGGCATTGTATGCTCCCCAGGGAGCTGAGAAAGTCTTAGAGTGATTAGGCTTGCTAGGGTAACAGTAGTGTGAAGTCGCGTCAGCGGGCATTAGCTTGAACACAAGACTTATAAACCACTTTAGTATTATTATTATTATTAAGTACAGCTAGAAGGGCAATTTCCAGGACTGAACCAGATAAACGGACATATGACACTTGTATAACGACGTGACAAAACGTTGACGCTAAGTGCAACAACCGTCTACGTTTGACAGCTGAATGGGATGTCACTCATAATTCGTGAAAACTACGGCCTGCAGTGGACCCGTTTGTTGGGACTGCTGTATCTGTTTGTTTACTATACGAGTTCACGATATGACGCTTTGTTTACAATAATGTTTATAAAAGCTTAAGAGTGCGACGATGACACGCAGGTGGTTTAATATAATAATTGTGTTTACACTCTTTTCCATTGATTCTAAGGCATCAGGCGTAATTCCCATGGAGTAACGGTTGAAAGCTTAAAGAGCAGCAAATCATGACCTCTGATTAAAATTTTAAATAATAATACAGTAATATTAATAATAAAAGTAAAGGTATCGGTACCAGTGGCGGTTTGGATAATCCATACGTTAGTTAACGTACTGCGTTAACCACGGTGAACATTACTAATGTTTTGGAAGTTTCCCGTGGTTACTTACTAACGTAAGTAAATGCATACAGTTGCAGCCTCAGGTCATTACATTACAATGAGTATGTGGAATTTTGTTTTTGGAAAAGGGTGGAGGGGGGG
>JAWQUT010000157.1:1210575-1245575 GCA_033807755.1 Ellobium chinense
CCCGGCCATATAGTTGGGCGGGAAAGTTGTAAAATTTGAGGGGGATTTCTTGAGATTTTTTCTCAAATTCTACCCAGTTTATGAAGAGGAAATGAGGGGAGATCGGGGCTAGTGTAGTAAATATTGAACAGGGATGAAATCTGAAGGGCAAGTCGCACAGTCCGGAGAAAACTGATGAAGTGGGAGCGTTCAGTGAAGACAAGAGCCGCGACCAGTGTGATGAGAAATGGTTAATGCCCCGTCATTTGTCATTAGTATATATGTGTTCCCGCAAATCACACTGTGGTCTGGGTTTTTGTGAATTCAGCAAACTTTATTCAAACATTGTCTGCAGCGTGGTAGTGTGGATTGTTAGTCGTTTTCAGAAAATGAAGAATATAAGTCTAGGGTTTGTGTGTTTGACCTGCGAGCTGGGTGGTTTATGTTGTCGTGTGAGGTGACATTAGCAAAAACATACACTGTCCTTTCCCAGCTCGACTCAGATGTAAATGAGTACCTGACTTTAGAGCTCGGACCAGGGGGACCAGGGCACTGCACCGCAATCGATCAGCAATGGCTTTCTTAAGTGTTTTATTTGTAATCTTATGTATTTATAAGTAAGGTGTGTACTATTCTATGTGCTTGTACAAAAACATTGTATGACATTGTAAACAAATTTCCCTACGAGATCAATAATGTTCATTTTTTGGGATTTGAACCCACAACCTCCAGTTTCTTAATGCCTTGCTTCATATCATCATTGCCAACATGAAGCCATAGTGAAAGTTGCATTTTAGGTATATTTAAACTTACTGTGCAACATTCCACTGTTTCGCTACGTTTGGTCCATATCCATGGCAGTCTCTGCCAGATTCTTCAGAGTGCGTGATCGCGCCCGTCCTCGTATTCCGAGCATGTTGAGTAGGTCTGAGGTGCTCACGATACCCCATTCCCTTACTTCCACAGCCATTACTCTAGCTGCTATTCCTGCTCTTCTTAGTTCCAGAACAAGGTCACTGTACTTGACAGTTTTGTACGCATGCTGCTCGAGACAAAAGCTCAGGCCCTCGATATTGAAGCCAACCGTGAGTTCACAGTTCCAACACAAGAACTAGCAGCATGGTGCCTGCTCCTGTTGTTACCTACATGTTAAGCTTCCCACAACGATATGGTTTTCAAAATGCAGTTTCAGGAATTCGTTTTCAATTTTATTTAATTCGAATTTCACCAACGCACGATGAGCTGCTATTTTTTTCAAATTACTTCACTGGCAATGCCATAAGGGTTTTCTAAACGAACATGGTCTAGATTGGAAGCACGAAAAATACAAAAGTCATGTAAACAAGGTGTGCGTTCCCAGGAGACATCAGATTAGAACAGAGAGCTCTGATTCATCGTTTGACTTTGTATCTTAACCTCGTGTTAACCTCGATTTTAGAACCGTGAACACAAACCACAACGGATTACAGACTCGTCTCTCCATTTTCACAGCTTATTTTACGGCAATATATGAAGCAAAACAGCTCCACGATGTGGTGGGTAATGAAAGAGAGAGGATCAGGCACGCGATCACATCATTCACGTATTACGTAATAGTAAAATGTCATACAAAATGTTGGAAGTCACGAAAGTAAAAGTAGTTATTATTTTGTTATTTATATTGGTTCACTTGTATAACATAAAGATACAGAGTCGAGTGTACAGAGTAACTTGTAGTTGTAGCTGTTAACATTAGATGGGGAGAGTAAGTGAGTGAGAGATAGTGTGTATGAGATAGGGAGAGAAAGTTAGAGAGAGAGACAAAGAGAGAGACAGAGAGAGAGAGAGAGAGACAGAGAGAGAGAGAGAGAGATAGAGAGAGAGAGAGTGAGACAGAGAGAAAGAGAAAGAGAAAGAGACAGATGTCAAGGACTAAATGTAAGTGACATATATATGGTGTATTTTAAAAAAAAAATTCATTCATTCCTTTGTATTGATGTAACGTTATATTGTATGTGGTTGGCTTTCACCTAAATAAATAAATTTAAAACTTAATTTACAAAAATGTGTTGTTTTTTTTCTTAAAGGTTAATAACTTGTACAGCAGGAGCACCCATTCTTCGAATGCGAAGGCCATGCCTACCGCTACCAACCAGCAAATTTTTCATACTGAACATACTGACCGCAGACAATAAAGCGTGGCGCGACTAGACCTATCGACCAGTAAAATCTTGGCACGTAAACAATTTTTATCCCAGCAAAATTGAACAAAACAACCTGTGGTGACACGAACCTTTACAAATTCGAACTGATTAAAACAAAAAATAAAAAAAAGTCTCTCTAAGTAGACAAATCAATGTTGTCACGGAAATTGGCACAGACGAAAACTGTTGTATGTTAGTGTAAGATTTCACGGGTGTAGGTGACGCCATGATTTTTAAAGGTGTTATATAAAAGAGCCCTATTAGCTTCAATACATATATTGATCTCGAGCGTAAGTATTTTAGGTTTTAGTTTAAAATCAGGACTGAGAAAGAATACAGATATGTTATCTGGGAGACAATTTTTTTAAATTCAGGTTTCAGTCATTTTTTTTTCTGATGCTCATCGGATTGATCTGAAAACTAGTTAAGAAGAGTAGTGTAGTTTGGGTTAGGTGGGGTTTGGGTGAGGTGGGGGANGGGGGGGGGGGGGGGGGGGGGGGTAGTAGCAAAGAGGTGGGATGGCAACAGTGGTCAGAGAAATAGGAAAATGGACAGAAAGTTAGGAAAGAGAGAGACCACAATAAAGGGAAAGAGACAGAACAAGGAAGGACAAGAAAAGAAGGAAATAAATGAGAAATGACAGCGAAAGAGAAGAAAGACAGGAAAGAAAACGAAGAAAGAAAACCAGAAGAAGGAATAGGAAATAAAAGAGATAAACATAGGCAGAGATACGAAGCTACAAAACAGAGAAGAAAAAAGAAGGAAAAGAGACTTGAGGGTGAAGAACAAAGATGAGGAGAATAATAATAATAATAATAATTAGAAGAAGAAGAAGAAGAAGACGAAGAAGAAGAAGAAGAAGAAGAAGAAGAAGAAGAAGAAGAAGAAGAACAACAACAACAACAACAACAACAACAACAACAACAACAACAACAACAACAACAACAACAACGAAAATGCAACGGGAATACCGCATAAACAAAATAAAAACGGATTAATAAATATTTCAATGAGTTCATGCAAACTTCAATCAAATCATTTTCTTCCCCACCTCTGTTTTAACCTGAATTCAGAGCCAGCAATAAAGATACCTGCAACACTGATCGATCTAACTCCATGCACCGGGTACATGTTGACATCCGTGATCGATCTCCAATTGTCAACGACATGCTAAATCCCTCGATATAACCAGCAATTCTCATAAATCACACAAAATCTTGATTTATTTCTTGAGAGGGCGAGAAAATCATCTAGCTAACATCCGAATTTTTATTTCTACAAATAATTTTTACGTTTTGGTCTGACGCATTCACATGTTTTGCTGTTTTGTTTTTTTTTGCGGGGGAAAACTACACAATAAATAACGAAATGGAGCAACCAAGTTTCTAGGTGTGACGCATGATGACTGCACCAAGATGGCGTCAAACGGCCACTGAAGACGCAGGTTATGAGTATTATCACAGAATTTTGACTGAGGAGTCGATTATAAGCAATGCGGACAATACTATGTCGATATCGCCCACAAAAAGTTCGTGAGCACCCGTTGGTAGATTTGTTGTAACTAGCGACGAGGGAACGCAGAACGATTAATCACTCACACTGGAGAGGGACAGGAAATGAGAGAGGGATGAGCAGAGAAAGAAAGAGAGAGAGAGAGAGGAAAAAAAAAGAGCGAGANGGGGGGGGGGGGTTAAGAGACATGCACACAGAGGAATAAAGATAAAACGAAACTGACTTTAGCTGTCCGTTTTTGGTAAGCAAGTTTCCCTTGAGGTATTTGAAAAGAAACCTGCAGAGTGGAGCAAAGTACAGCCATTTCACATCTCTCTCACACAGAGACATAACATACATTCATTGCGAGAATATTTGCTAACAGATTCTGGTACCAAATCAAGGTCTAAAGCTTCGGAGTACAATCCCTCAGTATAGTTCATATTATATATAACATCAGAGGCTGGAAATCATGCTCCCTTCTGACCCGAGACTCTTACTCTTTGAGTACGCATACGTACATATAGCGCATGTGTAGGCATGTGTGTGTGTGTGTGTGTGTGTGTGTGTGTGTGTGTGTGTGTGTGTGTGTGTGTGTGTGTGTGTGTGTGTGTGAGTGATTGTGTGTGTTAGCATGTGTGACAGTGCAGATGTGCTTTTGTACTTGAGTATGACTATGAGCATGTGGTTGTATGGAACTAGAGCCTCAGGGCAGCGAAGCGCTATATAGGCCTAAATGTCCTTCATTACTATCATTATCATCATCTTTATTATTATTATCATTATTATTAATAACGTGAAAAATTTCACTTCAAGGAGAAAAAAAAAGAAGCTGAATCCTGATCTGCATCTAATCTATGAAACCACATATCTTCACGCTCCCTCTCTACGTCCCACAAACAAAGAAAATCTCTTCTAAAATTCATGATCAAAACAACTGAGAATGAAATTCAGCTGAGTGACTCAAACCGAACAGTGAAACACAGCCCGCCGAGTTCTGATTCAGGGATGATGTAAACATCCTCTCAACAACGTCCTATCGGAATAGAAATCTTTATAGGGGCATGAACACATCCCTTTGTGCTCATGATTATCGATATGGGAAATGATTAAAAAAAAAGCATGGAACAGCCTCTGAGCGATTTTTTAAAAACGGCAATCGTTTCAGATTCTCCCTCCCTCCCGGGGGCAAAATATGATGTTTTCGGATAGGCTGCGAACAGAAATGATTTTTATCTATAATGAGTATCCTTGACCGAATTTCTCAAATTTAACATGCGTGCGTCAACAATAGAAATTAAACCCCCCAAAAGCGAAAATATTGACACTCAGTCAGATCTGTTTGTATGAACTTGTACCGTAGGCAAAAAATGCATTTTTTTTTTATCTCGTTCTTTCCCTTACTCTATTCATCGTTATTTGGTCTGTTCTTTCAAACGTAAACACTTTACACATAAATACATGTTTTTGTTTTGTTTATGAACGATACGTTATCACTATTTTATCATATTTTTATCATCACCATCCTCTCTTTCTCTCTTATTTATCATCATTGTCTTTATCAGCATCATAGGTAATGGTGGCCGGATGAAGAGTACTTCGAAGCTATTATATAGTGGAATGTTTTGTAATAGGTTTAAATATACCTAAAATGCAACTTTCACTATGGCTTCACGGTGGCAGAGAGGATATAAAGCAAGAAATTAAGGAACTGGAGGTGGCGGGTTCAAATCGGCGGAAAAAAAAGTCAACAGAAGGACACTTTGGAGTCATGGCCCAAGTGTGGCGCAGCCCCTTTAGAGTGTCAGGAAGTCAAAAAGGGCCGAAACATTTGTTAGTTGGAGGTATCTTTCTCTGAAGATCTTCTGTTGTCTCGCGCTCCGAGTAAGAGAGTTATCTATTTACAAAAGCGTCATCGTAGCATAAAACAATCGGCCTGGGTTTTAACAAAAGCAGTGATTTTTCTTGAAGAAACCAAAACAAAAAGCCAATTATTGCAACTCGGCATAGATAAGCCTGTGGCACGGCAGCTGTTATGAGTATAAATAACTTCATAATGAAAAGCGAACAGATCCGCCCACAGCTGACAAGGCAGAGATAAATTAAGGTTTCTGTGGTAATTAGGACCTCATGGAAGGTCCTATACACAGTGACCTCAAAGGTAGTTGAAAATACTTTTACTCGAACGGCAAATTTGTTCTCACTTTTATGAATTGGTATTAATTATTAAAACCATTTTATACACCTTCTCATGTTTATTTATTTTTTTATTTGTTTGTTCATTTACTTACTTATTAACTAATTACAAGATTGATTGATTGATTGATTGATTAATTGATTGATTAATTGATTGATTGATTGATTGATTGATTGATTGATTGATTGATTGACTGATGATTGACTGGTTTCATGTTTTGAATCATTTATATTTTAAATTAACGATTTATTGAAATTGTTATTCTTTTGCGGCGACATACTTTTCATGCATTGCTGAGCACATTTGTTCCTTTGCAACCAGTTCTGAGCGAGAAATAAAAAGACCACAAAAAACAAAAGCGCTTTCTTAGCCTTATTGTAATTGCGACAGGTGATACGAAGATCGTCTCCTCTGGCTGTCTTGACGATTTTTTTTTTTTTTGTTCAGCTTCTTGAGGTCTTTCGTCCTTTTAAGGGATTTTGAACGTATGCGCAATCTACGAAACGAAAATGTGGTTCCGATCCAAATTTGTATAAACTCGTCGTTACATAAATATCGCCGGAAGTTCACGCCTGGTCAAGACAATAAAGGAATTGTCCGTGAATTTAAACCACATACGGCTGGATCTGACCAACTCGAAAAATCCGCTACTTTGTTTCTAAGCTAGGGTCCCGAACCCAATTTTTTTTTTCCAATTTCACATTAAACCCATGAACTGAATCAACTCGCCAACTCTAAAATGGTCCCAGGATAATCGGCTACATAAGAGTTTGTATAATGAATACGGCGGACAATTTTGCCGCTGCGCTAAGTTTAAAAACTATTCCGTCAACGAGATAACATAGACAAAGGCTTTTAAGCCCTCTTTGCATCGTGTTGACAGGTTCGGGAAATCTCTAACATTAAAATTTGATGCTAATGAAGATAACCTGCATCAAACAAATTGGATTTCTCTGCTCATCTCATAGCAATCCATCCTTTTTTTTTTCACAGCTGCACTTTCATGCAATTTTATCTCATGTAATTATCTTTTCCTGTGCAGCTCTCAGAGTAAACATCGCCCTAATTTCTAGTCCCAACAAAAGGGGTCAAATTGTGACAATCGGGTGTTATAAGTACACAATGACATAATGTACAGAGGTGTTAAATCAATCTGATGGCGGATTATTGGGCCGGGGGGAGGAGGGTGTGGAGAGGAGATTAAGAAGGGGATCCGGGGCCAGTGACGTCATTAAGTGCAATCTGTGTGCGGTGTCGGGGTAAAATTTAGATCCAAGTATAAAGAATTTACAACTGATTTCCAAGAAATAAAGAGACCAAGGGAACGGTCAAGGCCCTTTTTGTTTAAAGCATTAACAGGGTGTAAATACAGAGCAGGGCTCTTAACAATCCTGATAAAAATTTATTTGTGGCGTTCTTAAGGTTTTTGACACCTATTAGAGGGACAAATCATTCATTGTGTACAACCCAATTTACAACCCGCTAATATCTAAAATCTCCCTTTTTAGGGCCCTGCCAGCCAGTGTCAAGGTGTAGAAATATGTAAAATGACCTGTAATCTAAATAAAGCATCCAATTTTGAAGGTTCAGAGCCTTCTGGATAAGAAAATAAAGTGTGTAGGCCTATGTATCAAAACCAGCCAAATAAAAAATTGGGGACCAAATCAGAATTCGAGGTGACCTTTTTCGTAAGACATTTGTGAAAAAATTTGGGCGTTGACCCCTCTTTTTCTTCCCGTTAACAGATAAGGCAAACGAAGTACTTTAATCTCCATGGAAGAAATTTCCCGAAATCACAATGGTATACGTGGAATAACACAATAATGTTAACAAAACCCAAAGAAGAAAAAACAATAGGTGCCAAAAACCTTAACTCTGTATCCCCTATTCTATTCCCTACCCTCATCCCTAACCTTCTCAACCCCACCTCGCAAAGAAAACAAAAACAACAACTGGCAAACGCATAGATGTCTATCTTCCTTCCCATCTGCCTCCCTTGTCACCCATAATGAGGTGATTTTATTGCCCACAATAATATGCATTCCTTTTCTCCCCTTCCCAGTATTCTTTGTTTCCGCTCTACTGTGCACCAATCTAATCCAATCTTTGGAAAATAATCCGCCTACTCCTGTCAACGACGTTACCTTGCTTTTTATTCCCGTTCAGTGACACAAAGCCCACCCAGAGCAATATCATAGTCTCCCCATCGTAAATATTGACCCATAAGCCACTGGATACGGTTTTATTCTATCGTATTTTTTGCTTACGTAATAACTAACGTACGTGTTAAACGATCCAGCCGGGCGAGGAGGTGACTCATGGTCAAAATCAGTTCACGGTGACAACCCAGCTGCACCTGTAAAACTCGAGAACGTCCTTGACATTGTACTGCATTGGCAAATATCTTTTCGAAAGTAAAAGAAAAATACAAAAATCGTGGTCACAAAACATGATTTTACAGCAGGTAATGATGTATTTGTCACATCTCAAGAGATCAGAGTTTAACAGATCCACCCCCCCCTTCCACCCTCCCCTCCCTCTTCTCCCACAAAATGTCAAAGTCTACTTAAGGTTTAAAACTACATCAAACGAAAAGAACATGAAATGGTGAATGACGTCGCGTTTCGACATTACTGATAAGCAGTGGTCGACAGAAAGTTCTCAGCCAATCATCTGATGAGCGCGGTGTACACTTTTCGCGCGAAATGTGAGTAGTGAGGCGGTGAGTGTTTTTGCCTTGAGTCTTCACCGATGACATTCTATAGTCAGTGAGATTGTTTTCCGCGCTGATACGATAGTCGTTAATTAAGCACTCATTAAGCGCATGAACGAAATAGGAACACATACTTCATTAAGGTAGAGCGACGAACGACGACAACAACAACAACAACAACAACAACAACAACAACAACAACAAACAAGAATAACAACTACCACCATCACCACCATCACTACCATCATCATCACCACCACCACCACCACAACAACAACAACAACAACAACAACAACAACAACAACAACAACAGGAAAACTCCAATGAATAAAACGTACAAAAAAAATACAGACAACAACAACAAAAAATTACTTACCTCTGACTATGTCTAGGTTCAGGTCACTAGAGCTCTCTTCCTCTTGTGAGTTTCTGGGTCGCAATCGGTTAAGTCCAGTGTTTACATCCGTCGTTAAAAGTTACCTGTCCAGGCGAATGTGGACCGGGTACGGTCAGTCTTTGAGCGTTCTTGCCTCACTGAAACACCCTGCAAAGAAAAAAAAAAGGGGAAAAATACTTAGAAGGTTAAGCAATGCTACCAGGAATCGTGTAGTACGAGGTGCGATCCAAAACGTAAAATCTTGCGATCCTACTGAAGGTAGGTACTGTATTCCACCATCACCTTCAAAGTCAGATAACATCCAATTGTTGAAGAGCAATACAATCATTATGCTCATAGAAAACTATGAATTGATTTTTCGTTCACTCATGCAGACCACTCTTTCCAACATTCACCCACTCACTCATACTTCTTTACACACACAGTCTGTCTGTCTGTTTCATCTCTCTCTCATTCTCTCTGCGTGTCTCAGTTTCTCTGTCTGTCTGTCTCTCTCTTCTCTCTCATATCTTCACACTCACATTAATGAAAAAAAATTCGTAAAGATGTATGCTGACGGAACGAGGGCACTGCTACTGAGCGTATAAAATAATGCATGAGTAAATCATATCGGCTTATAAACAAACAGGAGAAGTAGATTCCAGTATCAATTCCTAATACTGCTTAAGATATTTTTTAATAAATTCAGTTTCTTTAAAGTAGAAGATGTAGAGTACTAAATAGGTCTTTATCCTTAATCATAGTAGGTTGAATTCTGTAATACTTTGGCACGAAAAGTCTTCGTTTCTCTATCTAAAGATGAGCGTTCCAGTATGTAATACTACCCTTCTCTTGTTTTGCAAAAGCACTTTTGACAAATTCTATCCTTCTATTCAACTTTATTATATCTGACTAGGAATCAGCACAATGATTTCAGCATCTCTGTCAAACCTAGAAGCACCCCCGGCTAGGGGACCTTAAATATAATGTACTATACTATACTATACTATACTATACTATACTATACTATACTATACTATACTATGCTATGCTATGCTATGCTATGCTATGCTATGCTATACTATACTATACTATACTTATATATATAACATTTTTTTTTCTGTGATCTCACACCTCATTTCTCCATCTTTTGGATCGCACCTCGTAAGGTAATCGTTACCTTCCATCTCTATCTCTTATAGATCAGCAGTGGCATGAACTTAATGACAAGCTGTTTGAGACAGCCATGACGTACTTCCTAAGTGCAGCAGATTGAAGGTTAATGTAATTTTTGCGGAGACATGGAAATATAAAGTGGCATGATGGATCTAGAAGGTAAAGTTCTATTTTCAACTTATTATGTTGAAAATATCGTTGATCCTTTTAATAGCAAAACCTCAAAAGCACAAGAAATGATGCTATTAAAAGGAGCTGTGATTATACGTTGACGATAGATTACAATAATAATTTTCAGATCCTGACTGACCTAAGTTTGTAAGTAAGTGGAACTTGTGATAAAGCCCATTGTAATACACGGTAAAAGCTGTTTCTGCTTTCTGAAAATAATGTTACGACTTTGCCAAAAATTAATAAGAAAACTTAACGGGGGAATTAAGTAAACAGTGCTTGTCATTAAGAAATTCAGCTGCATTATCGCTCTTGACACAAATTCCTGAGCTTCTTTACCAAGCTTCTAACGAGACCATCTTATAAGATTATCGCCCTTTTCCATTTGCAACACATTTGAAATAAACATAACCGTTCTCAGATTGAATATGTTTTCGTATTCACATCTGCGTTCATTTACTGTGCTGAAATCATTGCATAACCTGTGACCGTTTTCACAATAAGCAACTAGCGCTAATCATGACGTAGACACTACGTTGGAAGTAAAGTAGTATAATGTTTTAGTGAACTAATTCCCACGTAAGATTTATTTCGGGGCTAGCGGTAGTTGGTTGTGCATGAGCCTCCTGAAAGAGTGCATATCACCGCAACAATCAAAAAACAATAATCTGAGGAAATCAAACACCTTTCATGATAAACAGCTGTCATATTATATTATCATCCTGTAAATGTCAAGGCATGCTGCATACAACAAGAATGAAGCCCGTGCACAGGAGAGGAAGAAAGACCACAAATATCATACTGTGCTCATCTCCATAAGATAAAAGATAAAAACAAAATCAATCTTTAAACACTCTCGCTCTTCCCTTCCACCTTTTCCCTTCTTTCCATCCTTGACATCTCTCTTTCCGAACAGTTTAGTAACTTTAATAATTATGCTAAAGATTGATAGGGACTGTGAGATAGTAGAGCGCTTTTATTTTCAAGTTCAGATCTTTTACGTAAAAGAAGAAAGAAGGAATAGACCTGCACTACAAGGCATTTTCTGATGTTACAATCATATTGCACTTTACCAACTACATGTAAAGTCCACTATACTATACTATACTATACTATACTATACTATACTATACTATACTATACTATACTATACTATACTATACTATACTATATAGTACAAATCTCGAATTTTGTAGTGTGAATCGCAACACCGGAAAATGCCATATGCTCCTGCCTATCGCTGCCATAACGATCCGTAAAAGATCCGAACATAAAATTGAAAACTAATTAATGCCCCTTTCATCTGGTCCCCTCAAATATTTAGTGCATGTCCAACCTTTCCACCGAGATTCGTTCAAACTGGTCGGTAACTTATCGAGTTATTTTTTTAAGCAAGCAAGCAAGCAAGCAAGCAAGCAAGCAACCCACCCATCCACTCACCTTCCCACCCATCCAAATACCAACCAACCAACCAACCAACCAACCAACCAACCAACCAACCAACCAACCAACCAACCAACCAGCCCTGCAGCCAGTCAATCAACAAGCCGACCAGCCAACCAACCGAACCAAGCAACCAAGCAACCAAGCAACCAACCAAGCAAGCAAGTAAGCAAGCAAGCAACCAACCTGAGTGAAAAATCCCCTCCTGGGTACAAGTGTTGTATCTATCCAGGTAACATTCACTTCCGTCCCCTCACACTGCCTAGTACCTCAACACACCAGATCATTCAGCCACTCTCTCAGATTCCTGAGTGGGGATACCTTAAATTAAAAGGCCATCTATCCTTGCCCTTCTCCCCCCTAGCGCCACAAATCAATTCGTCAGCAATCCCTGGTGCATTGCGCCAGCTGTTGCATAAATAATGCTGACGAACGAACTCTTGAAAAAAAAATTAGCAAACCAAATTTTAATAAGTTGCACAAAAATAAATGTCCTACCTTCTGGACCTCATCAACCGATCATACAAACATAATGATTACTTCAAAGTATTTGAGTGAAGATAATATACAAATGAAGGGATAAATGTCTGAAGGATCTCTTCTACATTATGATTTCATTGATATCAAATATTGCATAGATGTGCCTGTGTTTTACTGCATTGTCAAGCTGCCCTCTATCCCCCACCACCTCCCTCCCCTCCCCTCTCCTGTCATTGGATGGTGAGGATAGGTAAAGTGAACAGGACTAGACTGTACACACACACAAACAAACATACACACACACACACACACACACACACACACACACACACACACTTACACTTACACACACACACACACATACACACACACACACACTTCTATTATCTTAAGTGACAGATTTAAGGGAACCCCCCTCTTCTTTTGTCTTACAGGAGCGCTGCCACTTCTATTTTATGTCGAGGTCGCCAAATGATTTCTGTCCTAAGCCTAAAACAGACTAACATGTCGTCCTTTTTGCTTACATGATCGTGTAAAGAGAATGATGTGAAAGAGAGGAAGAGAAAAAGGAAGAGAGCAAAACAAGACAGACAGACAGACAGACAGACAGACAGACAGACAGACAGACAGACAGACAGACAGACAGACAGACAGACAGACAGACAGACAGACAGACAGACAGATAGATAGATAGATAGATAGATAGATAGATAGATAAAGAAAGAGAGAGCGCGCAAAAAGAAAAGGTGAAGAGAAAGCAAAACACAGAAATATCATTGAAAAAGATAGACTGCAAGAGAGAAGCAAAGGACAGCATATGAGAGAGAGAGAGAGAGAGAGAGAGAGAGAGAGAGAGAGAGAGAGAGAGAGAGACACACACACACACACACAGAAAGAGAGAGTTTGACAAGAGTATCGCCTCTGATTCTGAGCCAGCTACATTCAACCATGGGCGTAGACTGTATATGGCTCAGCATGATGTCTCATTATGTAATGTATCATGTGTCATGTTTGAAAGACATGACCAGTAATCTGATGCCACATGGTCTAGAATGCTGCATGTTCGTGAACTGAATATGTATGAGCCTATGAAATCCAGCTCACGATCATGCAGCCACTGTGTGCGGGACCAGGTGACTGACAGGATTATTATCGTTATATATAATTTGCATATTTGCACAAAAAAATTCACTGACTGACTGACTGACTGACTGACTGACTGACTGACTGACTGACTGACTGACTGACTGACTGACTGACTCACTCACTCACTCACTCACTCACTCACTCACTCACTCACTCACTCACTCACTCACAAAAAATTCCCAACTGTAGGACGTATCGGCCGTGGAAATATACGCAAAAGTTTGGGATTGAAGATCTCTAGGAAGTTCTTTTTCTCTTTTTTTTAAAAACATTTCGTGATTAGCAGCTGAAAACGGCGTATTTAGCGTTTCTATACAAAAAATAAGCCATTTTTTAATGATCTGGATGTAAAGTGGAAGCATTTTCGATGCGTAAAACTTACTGCTGAATAGACGGTTCAGACCCTTATGGTGCGCAACTGTTATTCGCCCACTCCGCATCTGCTTTTAGCAGACAACAGGCTGCATTGCAGGGTTCCCGGCTAAACTTACTTTTACTCGTCTTCACATCGAACGGACACATTAAAATGGTAGGGGCATGGGATGAGATATCATTTTTTTTTTCAATTCAGTTGGGTGCGTGTGTGTGTGTGTGTGTGTGTGTGTGTGTGTGTGTGTGTGTGTGTGTGTGCGTGCACATGCGCGCGCGACCATCCACTCCACGACCATGATCTTTCATAACTATCCACCCCTAACTCTCTCTTCTCCTCTAGTCCATCATTTACAATGCTCGTTCTCAATATACAACATGTCTCTCTTTCAATCCATCCATCCCCACCTCTCAAACACATTCTCTCTATTCCTTTCTGTCTCTCGTTCTAAGCCTGTTTGAAAGCATTCCCCGGTTCTTTCTTACTGAGAATCTCTCACTCCATCCTCTACGACCCACGGAACAATGGACTCATGAACCTGAATAACGCGCGGTCTTAGAACGGCCTGGATTCACTCAGTACAAAAAACAAGAATTTCTGTGAAAATATTCATGTCATATCTAACAGTTTCTCCCATTTAAAAAAAAAATCTGCTGGAGTATAGCAACTCCTCGGGAACATTGTAAGAAAAGTTGTGATTAAAAGAAGTTGCGTTCATCTACTGAATTTTATATAAAAAATAATACAATAATATGTCTACTGAAAACTGTTGCGATTTCATGGAAATTGAGATTAAGCGGATCAAAATTTAACGCAGTCAACTGTATAAAGTACATATCGAGGTCAAACTCCTTTCACAACCCTTGATAAATATTGTTACTGGAGTATAAAGAGAAAAAGCGCCATATAAATAATCATCCATCATCCAGCACTCAGCATTCAGCTAACAGCAAGTCAGCTTGATCTAGTATAGTGAAATAACAAAACACTTCTTTCATTGTTCAGATTAATAAAAGCGCGCACAATTTTCTTTCCGAAAAAGGCCGAGTTAAGTCATAAAAATCCAGCCATGCATTATTTTGATCAATGACTTGCCACCGGCTCATGCCTTGATTGATATTAATTTTCTATTTGTCGAGTTCTGGAGATTGCATACGTGAAATACCTTTTTTTTGCCTTTTGTTGATATCTTAAAAACTACTCGGTATTACAATGGCGTTTACAGACAACACACATGCCGTGGTCTGTTTATGCCGTTATTCAATCAATATCAAGTTTCAAGTTTGTTCACTGACATGCGTTAAGCCACACGTCGACAATATAATACATTAATGTGCTTGTAATCACTTCAGGTATGACGACCTAGAGCTTTCATCAGCAGAAACAAAACATTTAAGTTCATACATACCATTCCTCTAACCTATCTTACTTCTTTCTCACGTACCCAATCTCCCCCTCTCGCCTCAATAATAAGGTCTTTGACACCTATTGTTTTTTCTTCTTTTGGCCCTATAAACATTTTGTGTTATTCTACATATACCACTGTGATTTGGGGAAATTTCTTCCATTGAGGTCAAAGTACTTTTTTTGCCCGATCTTTTAACGGGAAGAAAAAGGGGGGTCAAAGCCCAAAATTTTTCACAAATGTCTTTCGAAAATGATCACCTCGAATTCTGATTGGGTCACCAATTTTTCATTTGGCTGGTTTTGACCACGTGCGAATACGTAGACCTACACACTTTATTTTTTTATCTAGAAGGCTAAAATTGTACCTGAAACTTTAAAATTGTGTTTATTTAGATCTCAGGTCATTTTACACATTTCTACACTATGACACTGGCTAGCAGGGCCCCCCCCCCCCCCNAAAAGTTGGAGTTTATATATTAGCGGATTAATTGGGTTGTACACAATGGGTGATTTGCCCCTCTAATAGGTGTCACAAATCTTAAATTAGACAAAGCTGAATACCAGATGACTATAAGATAGGTTTAAGCACTAAAATCACTGACAGGACACCCACCTTTCGAACGTCACAAAATGGCAACAACGGAATTCCAGAACTTGAGGCCGACCATAATTATCAGAGGACTGGAGTAATTAGGCTTGCTAGTCAGATGGCTTGCTAAATCAGAGTTCTGCTTGGCAGGATAAGAAACACTAATTACTTACGCTATCCCTCAAAGTCAACGTCTTTAATCCCTTGATCTCACCCTTTGACATGCCTAAAGGATAATTTAGCTGATCATCTGCTTGGCCTTCGGTGCTTTGCCGGCTGAGACTTCGGAAGACCATGACCTAATTACGGAAGCAGTGGCAGCGAGGCAAAGGCGACAGTAATGTGTCCTCCTAACTTACGTGGACATCATTGTTGTCCCTATTACACCAGTTGACAACAACTTTGACTTTTGAACAACTCAAACAATATAATCACTACAAATTTAGCAAAGTTCTGCAAAGTAATTATCTATCATTTCAAATAAGAGCAGAGCTCCAACTATAATGATTACTGTATTGTATTTATTGTATTTATTATATTCTTCGAACGTTTAATGCTCCACCATGTTATAATTTTCAATGCTTGTGATGCATATACTTCTTTCAAAGTCTGCATTAAACCTTTTTGTCATTGTCATTGTCATGACAAGAATGAACTTCTTATGCACCGCCCTGGGTATCACATTATAACTTATTGGCTTATACTCATTACGCTTAAAATCACTTTAACCCCTCTTATTACAGTGTTAAAGAAACCCAGGGTTTTTTTTTTTCAGTATAATACCGTCACATATTATGTGATTGTATTGCTTGAGAAGGTCATGCTTCCACTATTTTACTAAGTTCTGACAAGGTCTTTCGATGCAGCATCTCTTTCATGATTCGGAATTGAATATCGTGGAAGTGGGTTTTCTCTCGAGAAGACCTAATTTGTGTAAATTTTGCAAATTGGGCTCAACTTGCGAAAATAACTTCCACAAAAAAACAGTTCCGTTCACACTTGTTTCACGAAAGCTTACTGCGACTTAATTCTGAAAAATGGATGATAATCCACATGCAGATTGAAAGTACCTTCATTTCTGATTTCTGTCCTTCACTTGGACAATATCTATTACAAGATGTTTTGGTTGCCGGTTTTGCAGTCCTGTAACGTTACTCCATGTTATTCTAGACTTGATACATGAGACTACCATCATGTGGGGCTCCCAAAAAATAAGATCTTCGCAAAAACCCATTTCCGACTACCCGCGAAAATCAGATCATTCAAAAAATTTACAGTGAATTACCATCCCTTTCCCCCGTCTACTAGCAGCTGTCATTTCCTTCAGCTCTACACAGGAAGAGCAGATTTAAGAACAAAAAACCGGCAGACGTGACTGTCAGGTGGCGTGCACGATTAGTGAAACAAGACAAACTCGTCAGGCTTCAGTCTGGTCCATTCCCATCTGGCCAGTCATCGCGGCGCATGCGCTTTGAGGGATGAGCTTCATCAACCAAGGGAATGACACGTACCACGGGTAGGGATGGGCGATTTCCCCAAAACATCTGAAGAGAATCGATCCTGACGTTAGCACTTCATAAAAGCTATTTTCGGCATGTTCCGGAAACACTCGTGGCGCCATGATTTTCTCCTCACTTTTTTCATCCTAGTGCACAAGTAATGGGAATGAATATAATGACAGCGCCTAGACAATGAAATCGAACACCGAATTACACCGCATAATGTCATACTTTGAGAATCGCTTGCAATTTTTTACAAAAAAATTGTTTTTTCTCTATAAGTCGTTCGTCTACCGATTGATATTCAGTGCCTATTTGAAAGGGAAGTCGATTCTTACCCACATGGGCCGGATTGGCTTGATGGGGAACACCCTCGGATGGAACTGAACGTCTTTGGTTACCACTTACAAATCTGAGCTGAGCATCAACTACGGCAACCAAACGGCACCACGGCCTGTGAGATGCTTTTCATGACAAAAGAAATGAAATACTACATGTACATATTTTACATCCACCTGGAGACTTTCTTATCCTTGAAATATCATGCGCGGAAATATTCGTGGCACGTTATGGGTCAACGCTAACGGATATGAAGTCTAAAAATGAATCTGGGCTTGCTTACCGTCTGAATCAACGTCCATATCACAGATCATTTCATTAAAACAATATATATATATATTCAGTAGCCTACCTCATAGACAACCCGCATGTCCACGAATCCCATATTCAAATGACATTATCAATCATAAATGCCCTGGAGGAGACGGTAGCAGTGGTGACACTTGGATTGCTTTCACACATTTTTTTTGTTGTTGTTTTCTTTAATCTGCATTTTAATTCTCAGTTGTCTCCAAAAGTTAAAAAAAAAAGAAATTAGTATTCCCATTCCATTCTTACTATAACTACTCTTAGGAGCCTTTGGCCATATACAAAATCCTTACGTTAGTTAACGCACTGCAGTAACCACCGGAAACTCCCAAAAATTAGTAGTGCTCACGGAAGTTAACGCAGCACCTTAACTAACGTATGGATTATGAATATGGCCACTGGCCACCTGATGCGGGTCTCTATTTCTTGCAGTCCATCTTTCTGAACCAACCAGCCAGGACAAACAATCCCATGCTACCATGACCTGAGAGTAAGGCTCGAAAACGTGATTGACTGAATAAGGTTTATATTTATTGATAAGCCAGCGTTGTGATTGAAAAACACAGCTACGAGGCCAATAAAAATGTGTGCGTAGGCTGATCTAAGTTTAGCCATGTCAAAAACTTAAAAAAAAAAACTTTATGGAGGGGCCAATTATGCATAGATACCTGACTTTCTTTAACGATACACAGAAAGTTCATTGATATGTTCGTCTTATGTGGAAGTCACGCGATAACGCAATCAAGACATTCGAAGTAATCCAAATGCAACCGTGCAATTTATTAAGCGTGATTAGAGTAATTCCGTATGTCCAAATCCAAGGATCAGACACTGCCATGAATTCACCACCAGACGAGATCTCTCGAGACGAGAGCAACTTCCGGCTTAACCGCAGACAACTCGGAAGGGGGCAAAAAAACCCCCACCAAAAAAACGTTGAGATTGACAGCAAATCTTTTTTTCGCACATGCCATGGCCTAGACAGTGAAGAAGAAAGAGTGGACATTAATCTTTGTGAAATCAGCATCCGTGTTAGCGCAGAATTATATTGTTTTTCACCCAACCTCTGTCATCTTACGGAATAATCCGGAAGTGGAGCTGTCTGAATTTGCATGGTCTGGGAACGACAAGCCGGCCACAGCACTGAGCGTTCATCTGAGATCCTGAGAGGTGNAGCAGTGTCAACCTGATCCACCTCAGCACTAGGCCTTTTGAGACCGTGAGGGGAGGGGTTGGGCAATGTCAACTTGACCCACCGCAGCTGAAGATGGGAAAGTGACTTGGCCCATTTCAGCTAAAGTGTGTGAAGTGCTGTTGTGGAAATTGCTTAAAATCAGCACATTGAAGATGAGGGGAAGAGCAGAAGAGGAAAGGCTATAACTAGCAAAGGGCAGAAGGTGCCAGAGGCAGTAGATGCCGAGAAAAAAACAACAACACAACAACAACCGAGAGTGCAGTGGTATGTTGTAATGACGAAAGGGTAAATGGATCATGATATTATGGATCAGCACGCAACAGGCTAAAAGGGCTTTTATGCAACCATTAAGATTGCAGTTTTTAGCCACACAGATGTATCAGAAGAATACTTCAAGACATTTACGCTAGGCGAAGCGGCACAGCTTAATCGTGCTTGGAGTGTGGAAGAAATAGAGTCGTTGATATTTAGTGAAGAGTATGATGAGAACATTGCTAGGATTGTATTTCTTTTAGAGGCTCAATCAACTGATTCACCCTTAGGTGATATTAACAGTCTAATTTAGTTGTTGGTGTCAATGTGAATGGAGTGGGGGATTATTAAACTGCAGAAACAACCACAAGCGAAGTGAAGATAGCTCATGGAATGCACATCTTGATATAGAAACTTGAGAGTGGGTCTCAAACATCGCGAGCAGGCTATGGGGTAGCTAGAAAAGAGTGCATAAACTGTACCCACTTTCACACAATCCTTTCAGGTATTAAATGGAGAAGTAATTGAACGGTGTACAGTGATTAGGTTTGCTGCTTCAGAATTGTAAAAGTCGCAGGCACCTGGTCTTGTTGCAATGAGCTGGTTGGCCTGACAGCACATTAATCAGATAAAGTAATTAACCGCTGGAGTAGTGCGCTTTAAATGGAATGTTCGAGTAATGATAAGAATTGTTTCATAATGCATTACAAGCCTCCATTTATCTACGCCCTTGTAAATTTGAAGAGCGTTTATCCAAAACTCAGTAAATGCACCTTCGTTAAAAAAATGAGTTGGTGGTAGGCTATATTCAAACATGCATTTCTATAATCATTCCTTCAAGTTATAAATGAGCTCAAAATCTGCACTTCTTTAAATTATACGTCATTTAACAGTTAAAAAAAATACATGTGTGAAGAGCAATTACCTAGATGTTATTTTCTTTCATTTCAAAACTATTCAGAGACCACACACCGAGTTTTGAAAAAAAACGCTCTATATTTGGCAACGGAGCACCGTGATCAAGAAAGGTACAGGTTTCCCGAGAAGACATGAGTCATCTGTCATCAACAAGATATCAAAACTGGGTCATCTGAAAGTTTTCGTAGGAAGGCAAGACCTGTGGTCGTATGCATAATACATGTAATACGTTAATTAACGTATAACCACAGTGAACACTACTAATGTTTTGTGAGTTTCCAGTGGTTACCGCATTGCGTTAATTAACGTATGGATTATGCATACAGTCACTGCTTACAAATGGCCATGGACATTATCTCAGACAGATTTACTTTCGTAACTAAATACAAGGAGCTTTTATATAAATTTTCTTTACCGCCAAGCGTGGGGAAACCGTAAAATAGAATTCTGCGAAATTTCTATGCGGTATGATTTGGTTTTAATTTGTGAAATTATGAAAAATTAGTCCTCGGATGTCAATTGTGCAGCTGAATTCAAATAATAATATATGACGTGTCCTATCATGCTTTTCTTTTCCTATTATACTCCGGGCACATCTTTAACAGCACTGTGATTGCATGTACACCAACCAATCGACCGACGAATTGATCTTTCTGCCTGCCTACCACTTTCTTACTTTCTATTCGTCTCTTTCTTTTCTCTTGTGTTACGAATTACTTTTTTTCTTATCCTTCTTGAAACTCGAAGCACATGGAAGTATCGAGGCTGAAGTCTGGTGTAGGTTACCTCTGTTTTGCGTGGTCAACCATTGGTGCATGGTCCTTAGAATTATGTCTACCACATTCTGGGGCTGGGCGGCTCGATCCGAGCCGATTTTTTCCCTCAGGATCGATGATGAATCAACTCGTATAATTAGGGATCGAGCTCAGGATCGATTTTTATTTTCCATTCAAGCTTTGGAGTAGCTTATTCAGTCCAACTAATATTTGACTGTATCAGGCGTATTAGGTTATCAACGAAAATAAATTCTCATAGCATCTTTATCAATAACATAACGTCCAGTGATATGCAGTTAGCCTGTTTTATTGGAGTACCCTCTTAGGACAGCGTAAAAAGCTGTATCAGGCAATGCAAGAAAAGAATGCGAACCTCTAGATTTGGTGCTGTTTTTTCTCAAAAAATGACTTTGTGACTTACTTTGTCTATGACATTTGATGGATGTACTGGGTTGTAGCAAGCACAAAAATTGCCCAGTTTATCAATCTCTGAGATAAGCACATTGTCTATGAAAGTAACGATAAGTGAGGCTGTTATTGTTAGATTATAGGCAGGGATCTGCTTTAAGGGCCGTGTGCGGAGTATTTGCTCTGATATAGCTGAGGATAAAAAGGTTGAAAAGAACATGCTGCATTCATCACGAGAAGCCAAACAAAATGATTTTTTTAAAGGAATTAGAGCAGATTCGTGAAAACTATCCTACTATAATCCAAAGCTCGAATAGCCATCTTCAGTATTTAGGGCCACTGAATATTACGGTGAGCGAGAAATGTCCAGTTCACAAAAAAACAAAAAAAACCACTCACAACACAACATCAACCATGGAACTGGAACAAGCTCGAGTTTGAGAAAGTTCGAGCCAGGATCGATCGTTGCGAAAATCTTAAACCGATCTGACTTTCCCAATTGAAGGATCAGCCCAGCACTGCCAAATATACATGACCAAGTTTGTCTAGTCTTGCTAATAGCACTGGCAATCTGATCGGGTCCAGACCTGGGATGTGCTTTCCTCCATATCGATAGTGGGTACTCTCGATACTAGTCTGCAACGCGATTACTCACTTTAATAGTGCAAAATGAGTCGATAATAAGTTGTCTATACTATCAAAAATAATAATAGTAGTAGTAGTAGCAGCAGCAGCAGCAGCAGCAGCAGCAACAATAGTAGTAGTAATAGTAGTAGTAGTAGCAGTAGTTGTAGTTGTAGTAGTAGTAGTAGTAGTGGTAGTAATATTAACACTTTATAACTGATGCTAAACTTTAGAATAAAAGAGCTTGTCCTTGTACTTGTTGTATGTGCTCAAGTTAAAGATCTAGAAAATGCTGTATTCACAATTTTCGAGACCCTCAATTAAGGTGCAGCCATTTTGACCTATGCGAGATTACTTCCAGTAAACACTACCATGCGCCATAAGCTATGACGGAGATGTTTTTGACCACTTGGAGGAGGGGGCGAGGGCGGCAACAAGGTTGTGTTGAGGGTTGTTCAAACAACAAAAAAAGGAAGAGATTGTTATGACAAAAGCACATGTGTCCAAAACAAATGGAAACCCACAGAGTTCTTCCTGCCTCCCATCGTTTCCACTTCATTATTATTTTACCCGAAGGCAAAGAAATTCAGTGGCGGTAGAAGGCTTTCAGAAATCGTTTAGACTTTTCAACGGTAGCTGTAGTGTGAAGCACAAAATACATAAATTATATGAAATACAAGACTAACACCCCATTTTACAAATGGGCAGGCAGGCAACGCACCAGAGGCGAAAGAATACGTAGCGCACCGAAAGGCATCATAGACGAATGCATTAGACTCCGTGAAAAAGTTGGACGATTGGCGAATCGGGCGGATTGAAAAGATCTATCGAAGATTGTATTTCGTTGCTATACACATTCTTTTTTTTAAAAAAAGGGTAAAAAAATAAAGAGGACTGATGTGTATAGTTACCTTTTGTGTATTGTTCTACGAATTTTTTTGAAAACCGCATGTTTTTACGTTACGTAGTTCTCAAGGAGTCTGTGACACAAATTTGGCAGAAGCGTTTTATTAATATAGATATATTCTGTGGTGTGCACAGTGATTCAGTGTCATTTCCGATTAAGCGATTGAAATCTAGGGCATTTATTCGAGAAAGTTGTGAATATTTCACGGACTGTGCTGGAACGATGGTAAGAAAGAGAAGAATGTTTGGTACTGATATTTGTTTCAGTTTAATATTGTTTTCGATACGTGATCTTGATTACTCGCCGTTTCGAATGTCTAAGATTGAAAGGCCGTGCACAGTAAGATATTCTACATCATGGGTTGTGGTCTAAACAACGACCTAGACGTAAAATCGTATCACTGACAAAAACTGACTTTTGTACGATTCTCCACGGGTGACTTTCTACTGTTTCACTCTCCACAGTGAGGAGTTTCCTAGCTGGATGACAAATGAATCTATGTTGTCTTAAAACGTTTGCTGACATAGCACACACTGACCTACATAGAAAAAAAAACCCTTGTCACAGTTATAGGCAGTTCGCGTATGTCATTTGCATGAATTTTTCAAGAGAGTGGCAAATCTGTTTTGGACAACACAAGAAAATAATGGCCATCTCAAGCTTTGGTAACGTTTTTTTTTTCCGAATTTGTGACTTACGTTTTTTTTTTTTTGACATAATGGATATTGGGTTGTAGGAAACACACACAAAAAAAAGGCTAGTCTGCAGAAAGGTGGAGAAAGGCGATAGTTCGCTTCACATCCCTCCCTCCCCCTCCCCCTTCCCTGCAGCGCCGGGATACTTCAGCTAGTACTATAAATTAATGAAATATTTATGCAGCCGTTTTTGTAACTAAGAATGACATACATTGTAATGACGTCTTCCTTTGAAGATATATTGATGGACCCTCATGAACTGCAGTTATCAGATGACATCAGCATCCCCCAATGGCTTTTACAGTGATGACATGAGAGAGTGTGAGC
Source organism: Ellobium chinense (assembly GCA_033807755.1). Lineage (NCBI taxonomy): Eukaryota > Metazoa > Mollusca > Gastropoda > Ellobiida > Ellobiidae > Ellobium > Ellobium chinense. Next base: position 1,234,546 of record JAWQUT010000157.1, read on the forward strand.
AATACAAACACTCATTATCTACATGCAGTTGTGTTTGAAGTCACGGGAACAAAACGATGGGAGATTGCGAGATTGGGGCATTTCACAGCGTCAAAAAAAAGTGTAAAGAGCAAAACAACTGCAAAATGTCATCCTCTTAAAAAAAACAACAATGAAGAGGTGTGTGTGTGTGTGTGTGGGGGGAGGGGGAGGGGGGGTTCAAGCTCGAACTGCGTGTTTTAATTGATTTTTAGAGCAAGAAAGTCCAAAAACTTCATGTTTTTGTACCTAAATGGCGCCTGCCTTCCGCAGTTCAGTCATAAACTGTGGGCGTTTTCGTCAATTCGGTTTGTGGGGATTTTCTGGTCCAAAAAGAGAAAAAGGTTTTGATCTGGCGTTGTTCACAAAGTCTTGCTATACCTGTCATTGCTTTGCTTAATGCTGATAAGCTAATCAAACTGCGAATTGTTCATATGTATTCTATCCCCGTTGCTTCGAGTAAGACTTTATGGCACATATCCCTTATATACTGGAGCAATTCACCTGACACTGAAGAGTGAATCCATTCTTGAGTAATAATAATAATAATAATAATAATAATAATAATGATATACGGTTTATAAGTCTCGTATCCGGCTAATGCCCGCCCACGCGACTTCACACTGTTATTACCCCAGCAGGCCTGATTACTCTGGCACTTTCTCAGCTCCAGGGAAGCATGCAGTGCCGCTGCCGTTTGCAGGCACTGATTACTAGATTATCTTTCATTGCCTATAGCCAGGTACCCATTTTACAGACGGTGGACTGAGGAAAATGTGAATGAAATGCTTTCCCACGGCACTTACAACATGACCGTGGTCGGGAATCGAACCCACGACTTTGAATCCAACGCCTTAACCGTTAAGCCAAGCTGCTGTATTGAGTTGTAGCAAGTACAAAAATAGGACAGTTTGTAAACTGCTTATCTCTGGTTCTTGCGATCTGCCCATGGCTGTGACGAAATATAGCTCGGATCGATCACGGAGTAATAAATATAATTTAGTGGATCTGTTACTACTACAAGTATAAACAAAAAATGTCTCGTCAACAAGTATTCGTGTTCAAGTACGCTAAAATCAAGGCCACATTTCCTTCCAGTTATTGCACGTTTCCGTAACTTCAGATCGAGATTCAAGATTCGGGTTTAGATTCTTCCTCCGCCAATATGATGTTCGATGAATTCGTATTCGCAGATATCGAACCTTTGCCCATCATTGCTTTTTTTCGATGACAAACTGCTGAGAAGCATGCACCACTCAAAACGATTTGCAAAATCCGAAGACATCCTTACAACTTTGCTATCTGAGCGGGAAAGACGGAAAGAGAATGAGAAGAGCTAGGCAGAGCAGAGCGAAAGAGATAGAGTAGAAGGAATATGCTGGAGGACATTAATGAAGATGCGTTCTGAGTTGTTGTCCGCCCCTCTCATATTTGTTGTTTATCTTTAGTATTCATGTCACATTGTGTTGTGTCCCTGACGAAGGAACATAGAACTAGTTCCGAAAATTTGGATTGTTCTTTGAATTGTTTTTTCAATTAAAGCCCAGCTTTTCTGGTGGAGAACGCCTTCTTTCCTTTTTTCAATGAAGATGCGTGCCTGATGTCTCATAATTGTGTAATGTACTATGTAAATTGAATGCTTTTGGCCTAGTGCCTATAATAAACTGAACTGAACTGAATATTCCCCTCCCTTTCCTTTCCCCATGAATTTAGGAGGGGGAAAGCAGTAAAAAAATATGGCCAAAAAACTGATTCCTTCCCCTAAACACAAAATATCAATGCTTAACCTCCCGTGAGTGAGTTACAGCCTATAGTGGGGAAGAAACATTGATTCAGTCCGAAAGAAAAGAAAGATCAGGAAAATGCGGGCAACGGCCATTTAAATAAACCAATATTATCACGACAGGAAGTGGTATTTGTGGGACTTATTTACTATTTGCTTGATTGTCACGTAGCTTATTAGTGTCGGTTTATGAGACAATCAGACCATCCTCTGAGCGGGGTTTTTTCCCCCATATTCAACCATATGACGGAGAGCTTGTCTGGAAGAGAAATGCCATCCTCGTCTCCTGAACCAGAAGTTTATGATTGACTCAGGCACTTATAGACGGCGATAAGTACCACATATCGCCAACGAAAGTACAAGTTCCAGCATAAATTGGGCCATAGAATGTCTCGACTTTGGCATTGGAAAGAACAAAGATGGACCAGCACGCTGAAACCAGAGAATCAGATGAACTAGGAAGCGGTCAAGGCCTTATGGCTTACTTCTCCGGCACCCCTCGAGCCAGAATCCATTTCCAAGGTTATCTGGGGGAGTAAAACAGGACTTACAACCCACCGTTGTGATCTTTTCTTGATCGCTTACGCGCAATGTTACCATCAAGTTAGGTGTGGATTTAGGAACACCCGCGTACCACAGAATATTGGTTACTAATACTACTACCACCACCACTATTACTACTACTACTACTACTACTGCAACTACTACTAGTAACAATAATAATAATGCGGTTTATACGTCTCGTATCCAGGCTTATGCCCGTTCTCATGACTTCACATCATTATTACCCCAGCAGGCCCGATTACTCTAGAACTTTCTCAACTCCCTTGGGGGCATACAATGTAGCTGTCATTTACTCTGACAATATTATCTCTCAATTCCTCTAGCCAAGTACCCATTTTACAGACGAGTAGACTGAGAAAATTGTGAATGAAATGCTTTTTCACGGCATTTATAACTTGATCATGGTCGGGTATAGAACCCACGACCTTTATATCTTGAGTCCAAAGCCATAACCATTTGGCCAAGCTGCTCTACCAATATTGTCACGTCCTGCATTTCATATATAAAGGAACTGTAATGAGTTTTTGTTTGATATCAGATTTATGAAATGAATTATACATTTGTCGCATTCGCGAGCCAAAAAGTATTACGAATTTCATAAATCTGATATCAAACAAAAACGAGTTTCAGTTTCTTTTTATCATATAAACTCTAACTAATAAAAAATGAACTTTTAATCGTGAAAAGAACCATGAAGTGCTCTCACCCTGTTTGAAATAGTAGATCCAAACAGCTGACAATCATCGATGAAACTTTAGACCACAGAAACACTATGACATTTCACGTACTTTTAATTCAAATATTTAACTGAACCGAAATTGAAACGTGAAGAGAACGATGACAAGGTATAATAATTATTGACTGAATTATTTTTTGAAAATATCTAGACAGAGGGAAACCCCACGGCAGTGAAAATAGTTACAAAAGAAATGAGGTCACATATTCATACATCTAGGAGTTTCCAAGGCTTCCAATCAAAGTATTCGTAAGCAGGTCAAAGGTCAAATTTATGTAGCGTGTGATATATCAAAAAAATTATTACACACTTTTATGTCACCGGAAATAGGTTTTGTTTATAATTATGATAAAAAACATATTTTATGGTTCACACCACACCTATCTCTTAAGAGTCTTCCCGATTAATTGACGCCTTTCATCGTTGCCGCTTTCCTTTTCTTCCAGATTTAGAGTATGCGGGGCCCTGGACATAAGAAAGATGCGGCGCCTCCTTCCATCCCATAACACTGTCATACGTGGGACCAACTCTATCATATAATAGCAGCAGGTTTAGCAATAAAAATAAACCAATCCTCTGGCTGCTTCCCTACTCTTTCTCTCTTTTCTCCTCCTTCAGCGCTGGGCCATCTATAAATACAGTACCTTGGGTATGTGCCGATAGTGCCTATGCCTAAATCCGCCACTGCGTTAGTAATAATATTGGATGTGACGCAATGATCACGTCTCTAAGTTTGGCGGGTAGCTGATTGCGGGTAAATGTGTACATGGGTGAGGCGCTGGATTCAAGATCGGTCGTGGGTTAAATTTCCGATCTCGGTCATGTTGTAAGTGCCTTGGCAAAACATTTCATCCACATTTTTCTCAGTCCACCTGTCTGTAAAATGGGTACCTGACCATAGGCCGTGAAAGATATTGTCAAAATGTTAGTGATCATCGCCTCCAAATGGCAGTAGCACTGTACATAATTCCCCGGAGATGAGAGAGTTTTTGAGTAATCTGACCTGCTAGGGTATTAATAGTGTGAAGTGGTATGAGCGGGCATAAGCTGGATACCAAACTAATAACGCGCAGTAATATTACTATTAGTTTTATATATGCAAGAGGAGGAAGAGAGATTGATTAGGTCTATCGCAAAAGGCTATTCTCCCCCCCCCCCCCNCGATCCCTGCCCAATCCTCTCAACACATCTCTGGTTCTCACACGCAAAAAGACTTCTCTTTACCCTTGACCGATGCACTAAATTGTAACGGGATTTACAAGGTTTTTGGCACAGACACAAAAGCAACGGGAAAATTTGGCTTGACTCTTGCCTCAGACGCTGCACACCGCCCCAGAATCCACGGACTAATGCGACCAAGTCCGTGAGCCGGGGCGAAATTGTTTGTTCTGGCCAGTCCCGTCCCTTTCAGGTTAATTACAAAGATGAGATCCAGGCGCAGAAAGCCGCAGATTAGCCGCTGCGACCAGCAACGAAAGCCAGGCGTGGTGCAAACTCTAGCGCTGAGAAGCCGGACCTGATCCCCGGCCTAATGAGCTAATAGAGTTTAGAGACCTGGTAAGAAATAACAGAGAAAGCCACACCGAGAGAGGAGGTAGAATGGGGAGTAGGGAGAGGTGGGAGGGAAGAGGGCAAGGGAGGGACGTGATTACTTTGTTGGAAGAAGGTTGGACAGACGGAAAATAAGTTCTCATAGAAATGTCAGCCATGACCACAGCAGACTGACTATATTGTCATCGTTCTGTTAAAAACGTCGCAGTTGCCCCCCCCCCCNTTACAGTTACAGCTTCTGACAAAACTAAGGGTACTTGCCACTTCGTCACGGGATTGAGGGGAAGAAAACGGACTGATGACGTCACTTTGCCCGCTTTCGTTGACAGCGGAGCCGATAGGCAGCGGTGCTCCTCGAACGTTAACTGGTTGCAAAAACCATATAACTAACCATGGCATTAGAAGCAGATACAATATTATTGCACACGGAAGAGGGGTGACGAGAGGAAGAAACAAGATGGCGTTAAACTGGAGACCACTCTTTCGATTAGACGTTTTCACGAATACATAATAAACTGGGAAACACTATACACTTGACTTTTTATTTTGGAGACAGTCGAACTTAACATTCTTAGTATCGAGAAACACGATTACGCAGTGGTAACCTAAAAACGGACTTTAAATTCTCTGTGACGACATGTTTTTTAAGTGTTGATGTCACCAAATCATCATACTATAATGGGACGCCAGTTTGTTTAAGTTAAGAGTTTTAGGGCGCTTCAGCATAAGTACAACTATGGTGCGTCCCTGTACGATGGAATTGTTCGTTGCACAATACATAAGACGTAATCATACGCCCGATGTGACACGAGAATGCATCTTCCTGAACGTACATGTACATCCAAGCGTTGTTTGGACCAAAGGATTAAGACGTACATGTGCTTCATACGTAGCAAAAGAGTTAAGTGACAGACTGATCACTTATTCCGGAGCTGTTAGCTGAGAACTTAATATGCACTAGTGGTGGGATCTCTTACCATCGTAAGAATTTACATTAACCATTCATGTTGAACGCTAGTGAAGGTGCATTCAGCATCAATGCACTAATGTAATTCTTACGATGGTAAGACTTCCATCGTTCATGTACAAGCTCTCAAGTGACACAATTTCAGACAGAGACAATAAAAACCAGAATCTTAGGAAGAAATGTGATTCACCGATGCAAATAGAAACATTTTTTTTTTGAACGACGCAGGCCTCATACTGATATATACTCATTCATAAATTTGGGAAGAAAGCCGACGAGTTTTGATTGAGAACAATTTGATGCCTAAATTCCAATCCGTTGGTTGGTTATCCGTCAAAGGTAGCAAATCACCTCCTGATAGGACTGTTTGAAATGAAGAAACCGAGAGAAATGAGTAAGATATTAGACCGGCAGTATCGATCTGTTTATGCGAATGGACGAGTTAGATTGCTTTTTTTAGAGGTGTTTTATAGTCCGTTAGGCTGATTGCAGTGGTCGGAGAAGTGAACAAAAGAGTTTAGATTTTCAATTCTTCTTTGAATATCAGTCAAGTGATAAAATTTTATGAGTTGAATTTCCACTGGACCGATTAATAGTCTGGGAGGGCAAACTCAATAACAGTTTATTTTTCAGCAAGTATGCACATACGTAGAGCCACAGACAGATTAATAATAACACAAAAGGAACAACTTCGTTTTGCAGATGGGGGAAATAAGTTCAAGGCTCTCAATTCATAAAACGAAATGAAAATTTTGAAGATGTTTGTAGTCTCGCCATGCTTTTGGCCTGGTGTTTTTGGCCTTTAACCAGAGAGCAGAGAAAATGGCTTGGTGACACTTTTGCAAAGAAGCCATTTCTCTTGGGAAGCATACACTACAGGCGGATTCTTTGGTGTAGAGAAGGGACTGAACGGAACGCTCACTTTCTTTCACTGATATATGCACAGGCACTGTATTTAAGAAAGTTGGCAAAGAAAATGAAAAGACATCCATGAAGGAGATATAACTTTCGTGCGGGGAGATCGCTAAGTTCAAAGATGGAAAAAGTTAAATCTCTTTATATTCAAACATTTCTCTTCAGGATAGTTTCGCCCACTGTTTTTAAGTGTGTGTTATACAGGAAGATTGAATGAAGGATAGAACCTCATGCTCTGATGTCCCATTGATAAAAAAGTTACACGTGTTTTACTAATCATTTTCTTACAATCTGATGTTTATGCATGGATGAAAATGATTACCAAGGCACATTCTTTAAATAATTTTTTTGGTTTATACAGTGTTTTACTGCAGCGTGTGGGAAGTGATCAATGTTCAGTGTCTTTATTGGTGAGCTTTAAACCAAACGTGGATAACGATCACTTCCCAAACAGATAAACAGATTCCAGTGTGCTGCTAATCGATGCATGCCTTTTGTTATCAGGCTTTTCATTTCTTTCAGAGACGTTATTAATGAATCTGTTATGAAAAAATGACACCGCGCTCGTTGCCAGGCCTATGTCCATTTATAATTACTTTTAAGATCAGCGGCGTGTCCAGAGAGACATGTGTACACTTTTCTAGCACGCCACCACATCCAGCCCCCAGCACCGTAGACATCTGTTTAGATCCACTATCGACATAGCACTGTCGTTAAGCTCCAAAAGAGAGATGCCGACTCCCATATGAAGAAGGTATCGATATCTTATCGTTAATGTTGTTAAATGATAATGGAATGCCCGACTGTATCACTAACGTTACTGAAAAAATAATGGGATGCTGAATACCCAGATAAAGAACGTACCGATTTCAGATCCCTCATTTTGAAAAGTCGACTCGGCTCGATCTTTTGGCAGCAAGGATCGTAAGGATCGACAAAAGCTCGATCTTTAGAACTCGAGCTTTTTCAGTTCGTGAGGGAAAGAAAGTCCACGGCAAAGGCTGGTAATACAACCATAGGATCGACTAAAACTCGATATTTTGAACTCTAGTTTTTCCAGTTCATGAGGGAAAGGCTGGTTGTGCAGCTATAAGATCGAGAGAGAGAGAGAGAGAGAGAGAGAGAGAGAGAGAGAGAGAGAGAGAGAGAGAGAGAGAGAGAGAGAGAGAGAGAGAGAGAGAGAGAGAGAGAGAGAGAGAAAGAATGGCTAATAAATCAGAGCCCTGTGTCAACCAATTAGCACCAACGGTACCGTGCCAAACTTGGTCGTGTGCTCTGTCACTCTACTCCCCTCCCGGCACGTACTCCTCTGCATCTTCCCATCCCTACTATCTAACATAACAACAACCTCCCTTAATTTGCATTTACAGAAACTGCAACACTCAGCCCGAGCTTACCTCGCGATGAATGTGTGACGTGATTAACTTTTAGTCGAACCAGATTTGGACGCTTCACAAAGATCGGAACTAAACTTCGAGCATGAGGATCGGATCTTTAGAGTCGATCCTGACTCGCCGAGTCGATTAATCGAGCCGCAGGAAAAGATCGACTAGACTCAATCTTTTGAGTCGATCTGCACAATCCTATTGGCCAAATGAAGAAGGTATCGATATAGAATTCCTAAATGAATAATGTATCGATACTATATCACTAACTAGACTATAGGATAATGGATATCGATTACCCAAATGAAGAAGGTATCGATATCGTATCATCACTAACATTATTTTAAATTATTGGGATGCGTGACGAGCAGATGAAGAGGGTATCGATATCGTATCACTAACATTATTTTAAAATACTGAGATGCGTGACGCCCAGATGAAGGGAGTATCGATATGCGTATAACGAACATTACTAAATGATAATGGTATGCTGGATGTCCAAATTAAGAATGTATCGATACCTTATTACTAACGTTCCTAAAGGATAATGAGATGCTCTATGCCCAAATAAAAGTATAGATATCGTATCTCTAACATTACTAAAGAACAATGACATGCCGAATGCCCAACTGAAGAAAGTATCGATATCGTATCATTAACGTCACTAAAGGATAATGGATTGCCGATACCCAAATAAAAAAAGTATCGATATCGTATCACTAATGATGCCGAAGGATAATGAGGATACTTAAATAACATAATAAATCTCATTTAACCGATGCTTCTTACATTTTGACGCAAATGCTGGAAAGTGCTGCTTGTTATGCCCTGCATGCGCTCATTAAAATTACTGCGGCTCATTAGATGATTTGTCAGAAGCTGATTACAGAAGAATACGTAAGTCTTAAGTAAGAAGGTTTCAAGAGGGGGATCACGATAGGCAGTCACGAAAACAGGCTTTAGTCGAATATTAACCACATTTAGTGGCTATAATCTCTTTTATTTTCACTAATCATCACGTTTGTACTGATGGCGTCACAAGCTATCCACAGTTTGGAATAATACCATGGGCTACTGTATAAACAGTTCTATCTCTTTAACTATACGTGGTGAAGATACGATGGGTTTCATGGCCTGACCTGGATACGGAGTACGAAACAGATTAACTGCATCTGTTATGATGATGCCATAACTTCGTGGGCTTCTTTGTCTAGACCAGCTCGCGGATAACCTCGTTTGTGGTCATGACGTCACAACCACCCCTAGCGCACAAGTCGTGGGTCTTCCTGCCAATTTAGCTAATAGGCGAATAGTAACCAGATAAATCACATGATAAATATTGACCAATCAGGACAAGCTCAAACTCTGGGGAACAATGGCGTTGGTGGAAGTTAGGTGGTGAGTGATTCAATTTGGGAGCGTTTCTCCGGCAAGACTTGGAATGGCTGTTGCTCACGGTTGCCGTAGCTATTTTGGTAAGTAATAAAAACCAGCGGGGCGAAGAATGATTAGGTAGTAGCTATTGCATCTCATAGCTTGAACCCATTTCAGGGAAAAAACAACAAGTCGAGAATTCCATAGAACATTAGATTGTTTTGTGTTTGTTTTTGGTATCACACTTTCTTTCTTCATCAAACTCTTGATATAATTATGAAGGGCATTATCACGGGGAGGAGGGGGGGAAGGGGGGTTCTCGCAAGAATCTTAAGAAACCCTACTGCGAATTTAGAGAGGTTACTGTCCTCTGAAAAGAATGACAAGCAGACTGACATCATCACTGCATTTTCTTCTTCTCATTATTATCTAAATGATATTTTAACTTAATATATCCTAGAAGGAAGCTCCCTGTTATTCTTTGCAATTATGTGTGTTGGAACATTCAAAGCCAGTTATTTGGTTGCACGAGGGTATATTTAGATCTATTTATAGTCTCCTAATGCCGGGCGTTCTATTTAGAGACTTCTAAAGAATTCCAAACTACTTTTTTTTTACCACGGATTCAGAACATCAGGGATGTTTAAACTAAAGGCCCGGCAGGGGTTTAATAGGAGAAGATACTCTTATTTATATGGAACACTTTGTTCATTTGAATTCATCGCAAGTTTCGAAATGGAACGCTATTTTTCCGAATTTCACAAGTCTAGCATATCATGCTGCAAAGAAACCTTGCGAATCCCCAGTGTATTGTCCCTCTGTACGTCACAGTAAAGAAAATTTCTATAAAAGCGTCTGGTGTTGTGAATGTGAAAGGAAATCTATCTAATTCGAGACCGTGTGCAATGTCATTTGTAGGCTAAGCTTATATTTGGAGATACTAGCGGAAAGTGCAACTTTAAAGGTTCTTCTGGTATAAAATTTAATGTTATTATGATATAGACAAGTTACTGAATATATTTTGCAGAGTTAGTGAAGAATTCATGAGATACACGCAATGACTTAAAAAAAAATAAAATAAGAGGCCAAAGCATTTTATGGTTGCAGGAGCTTGGTAAAAATAAAATTGGACTATCAGAGTCGATAGTGGCAGAGTATAAAATATGTTCTTTGGATAGATTGTGTAGAAATAATCGTGTTACATGAAGTCACATCGTAAGAGTGGTGAAATTCAGTCTTGAATTTGTTAAAAAATAATTGTTGCAGGCAGTGTTTTCCAATGGCTTCAGTGGATTTCATTTGTGCGGGCTGTGATCTGCAAAAGAGGGCCAAATTTTTAATCCCTTTTCATCTAATTTAAAATTGTGAAACATCTACATACAGGACCCCCACTGTAAACAACATATAGTTTAAGCACAGTGATGGCACCAGACCTGCAAACTAGCCTTGACCTTCTCGGAATGTTCCTGTGCCTCGAGAAGAAATTCGTTATCAAATGGCTCAAAGAGGCTTTTACAATTTGGCTCCTGCAAAATTATACATCTGATGCTGGAATTAGAAACGGAGGGTAAAAGTCGCCAGAAATATGAGAAAGTTTCACACAGGTTTTAATGCACTCCTTCTCACCCCTTCCAGCCTCTTCTCTCCCGCCCCCGCTTCCCCAACCCCTTTCTCCAAGGAAAAATAATCACAATTACTTGCCGCCAAAGCAAGAATGCTGTCCGTGGAATTCCAGAT
>JAWQUT010000157.1:1249085-1276693 GCA_033807755.1 Ellobium chinense
AGAGAGAGAGAGAGAGAGAGAGAGAGAGAGAGAGAGAGAGAGAGAGAACAGAGGGACGAAAAATGCACGAAACAGTATGGGATGCAGATTTTATGTGTGTGTGTGTGTGTGTGTGTGTGTGTGTGTGTGTGTGTGTGTGTGTGTATGTGTGTGTGTGTGTGTGTGTGTGTGTGTGTGTGTGTGTGTGTGTGTGTGTGTGTGTGTGTGTGTGTGTGTGTGTGTGTATGTGTGTGATTGTGTGTGTGTGTGAGAGATAAAAAGAGAACAAGAGAGAGAGAGAGAGAGAGAGAGAGAGAGAGAAAGAAAGAAAGGGAAGGAAGCGAAGATAAAGGATAGGATGAGTTAATTAAATGAGTTCCGTTATCGCAGTCCAAAGAAAAACCAAAAACTGGACCTTCTACCTTCATGCAATATTCATGACAAACACCTCACAGCTGTCTTCATTAACATCCCATCATGCAATTTCTCTTGACGTCACCACGATAAAGAGCATGTCTCATACATCGTCGTGTGATAACCTATCTTCAGGCAAACCGATATCCTTTAAGCACTTCCATAAGCCGCCTGAAGAGTGCTACTGAACACTGGGATTTCCAAGAAAGAATGGCGCATTATTCCTTTCATCCTGGCACAGTTGGACAGTGTTTGTGAGGATGGTTTAACCCTCTAAGTCCCAGTAGTAGAAAAGTTAATATAGTAAGAAGCCAATTCTTTTAGATGTTTTAAGATCAATCTCTTTACTTTCATACTGTCATATAGACAAAGTATTGCTATATTTATAGTAATATTGTACTCTGGTTCTTTGAGGTGTCATTTCCACATAAATATAATAATATATCATAGTGCTACAAATATACTAAGCTCATGTGCCTTATACGGCACAGCGGGTCTTTAAGGTTTAATTTAGAACTTCAGTATGAGCAGTTACAACAGACGCGGGTATAACATTACAGTAGAGATGCAGGAGCGGTGGTCAAGTGCTTGAGACAGATGCAGAAGAAAAGAAAGAAAAGAAAGGACAATTGGGCAGCAAGGTTCGAGCCTTTTAGCCGAGGCCCGGAATGATGGCGAAAGGGAAAGTGAAAAACTGGTAATGGGAATTGCTTGGCGTTTTTTTTTTTTTTCCACGGCCAGACATGAGTCCAAACTTTGTCTCTGGTGTGCCATAATTGTGCTTAAAAGGGACCTTAAAACATGACACTAACAAATAAACCGCCGCTTCTGCGTCGATCACCATCGCTCTTTTTTCTCGCCACTACCTACCACATCTTCACCCAGTTCAAATCTTTGTTCTCTCTCTCTCTCCTTCACTCTCTCTCACTCTCTTTCATGCAGCGCATCTCATTAGAGCACTTCTTTCCTTCAAACCCATTTTCTCTGTTTTGTGTGAACATCTATTTATACGTCTTACAGTCACTATCTCTCTCTACAACGCTCAGTAGTTTTTCAGTCTATGATAGGCCTGTTGCTGAACTCCTTCATACCATTATGTTTTTGAAGTGTTGATGTCATCATGTTATCATTAACTTGTACGCAAACCATTTCATGTTAAAACCACGGGAATGCTACTTTCGGGACGTACCGAGTCGTCTAAAGTGATCCACTACTCCATCCTTGAAGAGTCTAGTGCATTTCTGTGGTGCGCACTGCCCTATTTCAATTCAGTATATGTTACATGTAAAATTGCGCACCAAAATGCTGAACAGTGCACTTTTCTTTGTTGTGGGTAGTGATCTTAGGAGAAATGTATCTCAAACTCCAGTTGTTGCTTGGCCATCAGATTTCACACATGTTTCTGAGACACAGCAATGCTTACAGAAGCATTTTATATATTATGTGAGATTCATTCTCGTACTGTAAACTTTGAGAGACAGCGTTTTCCCTTAGTTCCAGTTAACTTTTTCTTGAGGAACATATTAAAAAAAAACCCTCTGTAAGTATGTGCCTTAACGTGTATTTGATACATGTATGAAATCTGGTTGTGAAGTAATGAATGTATTTTGAGATGACGTTTTCCTAAGATCACTATCCACAACAGATAAAATGCACCGTTCAGCACTCTGGTGTGCAATTTTACATATAAAATATATTGAATTGGAAAAGGGCAGTGCGCATCATAGTAGAGCATTATATTTTTCAATGGGAGAGTAGTGGATTGCCAGAGATGTTTGTAACAAACAAAAGATAAAGACGTTTTTGTGCGTCATCCGTGTAGAAAATGGGCTTAAATTAAAGAAAGGATACCTCTCATGACAGCGTTATTGAATCAAACTCCCATGCCCCCACCACAAAGCTTATTCCGATCTCCCAACGGACACAATTTTTCAGTCTGTATTAACCCCAGATTCACTCCACAGTAACTACTTACCCCATATTTAAGTCCCTTGTGGGACTCTAGAATCATACACATCCATCTTCCATTATATATACATAACTAATAGAGTCTCTCTTGCTTACGTTTATCCCTGGTGAGTTCTCATGTATCCTTGAGGGCCGCACGTAGCACAGTTTGGGAAAACTCAATCTTAGACACAAACTAGGTCACGATAACATTCCGACCACTATCTTGTCAGTGCATATTTCCCAGCGGAACAGCTGCGTCACAGCAAGCCCCACAGGAAGGAAGCCCCGGCGATCCATGTTCCTAATTGGACAATAATAAGCTATTGTCCGCGTCGTTAGTGCTGCAGTGAATAAAAATGCTGTCCTTGAGGAAGATTACGGAATATGGTCCTAGATTTGTGAACCTGACCACAGAGTTATTGTGCATCTTCTTCAGATTTTGTAAATTTATTCTGGAGTATTAGATGTGGTCTTTATGTATGTTCACAACAGCTGTTGCTAAGGAAAACAATTCCATGGCACCAGGCCAAAGGACTCAAACTTAAATGGCCGCTAAATCGGAAAAGTAAGGAAAATAGTCAGTTTTTCAACCACTCTTTAAATCAGCTTCTATAGCTCCAAGTATCAATGAAAACCCCCTCACACTCTAAACAACAACAACATCACCTGATCTTATACAAATACAGTGGAATTCTGATATCACAACCGCTGCTTAAAACAGTTCCCTGCTTACCAAACTCCCATTCAACGGTTCCGATTGCTTTGTAAAATGGATAACACAAAACCTCTGGTAACAACCCTCGAAAGCTAAGTATAAAAGATAACAGTCTTATCAGAGTTCCACTGTAGAGATAAGTATAAAAGATAACAGTCTTATCAGAGTTCCACTGTAGAAATAATTATTTTCTCGAAGCTTAGCAGATGCTGGAAACTTATAAGGGTGGCTTAATGAGTCTGTCTGAACGTTCCTGGAAGTGAGGAATATAGGGGGATATCATTTCATTCACTGACTCAGAGAAGAAAACAGCGTCATGCTTCGAGACCTTTAATTGTCTCGTCAATTTTGAGGACAAAGAACAGGTAAGCCAAGGTAGATAATAATTCTTATCTCATCATAGCTTACGGTATAATTATGGCTAGATTTAGATCTCATTCTAAGGTCTGAAGGGTGGCTGTTCAAGATTCTTTACCCCTTCTCTATTCCACCCCCCCCCTGCCCCCGTCTCAACAGTTTATTCTGGAAGATAGAGTTGAAATTGTGATTCTCAACCATCCACCGCTGATGGATTCAGAGTTGGGACTCCCATCTTCCCTCTAGCTCTTGTGCACATACACCTATAGACAGACAGACCCAACAGCCAAATAACATGCCATAGTTCAAATGCGAGATTTCCAAGGAACAAAATCTACGAAAACAGATGGATGAAATCATTACATTGTGGATAATGAACAAACACAGAAGTGTGAAGAAGCGGTTGTCAGATCGTGAAATGTTTGCTGGGACGTTCATTGTTCATTGTCCATTGTTCAGGGTTGCAACATCACTGCACTCCGGGCAACCCCATAGGTGCTCCGTTCCCCTATTCAGGATCCAGCGAAGAGTCCATCTACTGATAGTTCCCACCGTTATTTGATTGCGGGCCTTTCGCTCCCTTCCAGACAGTCTACACACTCTTGCTGAGACGCCTACACACGTAGTATTATTTTTCCGAATGTGCCAAGCTGTATTTCGCTATCCATTTTGGTTTGATTGTTGTTCTGACCTGGGTCAAAATTTCTCCTTTGAAGGCAAAAAGTAAAGGGTGGAGAACCTGTTTGTGGCCAAAGGGCCTTTAGCAACATCAACAGCAAACAGCAGCGGTAAAAGCGGCAACAAAACTGCCGGCAAGAATTACCTGTGCTACCAGCATTACTGTGGTTTCCACATCTATCATGCCTATTACAACACCATCTACTGTTGTTGAAGTGATTATCACAACCATCTCTAATATTGCAACTACAAGAACAACAACAACAACAACAACAACAACAACAACAACAACAACAACAACAATTACTACTACTACTACTACTATTACTACCACTTCCAATACTACTACTACTACTACTACGGCTACCACTACTACTACTACTACTACTACTACTACTACTTCTGCTTCTACAAATATTACCAATGTACAGCATTTCTACTATCATACTAGTTTCTACCCATTCGACCATTATCGCAGGTTCTAGAGACATGAACTGAAAGCTATTTATGCATGTAATATAACCAACGTGAAAAAAAGAATATTTGCCAACAAACATGGCCATCAAAGGACACGGGATACAGCTGTCTCTGGTCTTGTGGACATATCAAAACATGCATCGGTTCGGCATTTTTATCCCCTGAGGACGACCACATGCCAGAATTTAAATGCACGGTGCCAAATATGTAAACTGGAAGTTGCAGAAAACAGCATTCAGACGAAGGAGAATGGGTGAGGCGCCGCCCTCCTGCCCATTTTCAGGGACGAATGGATGGGGCTCATTTCAGGGCCGGAGAGGGAGAAAACAAAAACGAAAAAAAAACCAAAACAAAACAAAAGGCGGGAATAGAAGGCGAAATGGAAACAGAAAGTAAGATAAAAAAAAAAATGAAGATGAAAAGACTGAAAACGAATATTGGGTAGTTGTTAAAGAGGGTGAACTAAACTGAACTGAACTGAACTTTATTTCCAGAACGTAATAATATATTCAATAATGAGGAAAGTAAGCGAAACGGCAATGCAAAATTGTTTAGGAGCAAAAAAAAAAAATATATAAAAAGATGGGATCGAGCAGCAAGGTTTTGAAGACGGCTTAAAATGCCTCCATGATGGAAATAGGGTGAGGCGGGACGTGGTCTCAGGGAGGAAGAGAAAGGAGGGAGGAAACAATTAAGATTCTGCTTTGCCCCTGGATACAAGATGGCCTCGTCCCTTCCTGGCCGAGAAAGGGTAGAGTTGGAGCTCAACCAAAGCTAACAGATCCAAGAATGCGCTCCGTGCAAACCCGGACTGATTTTAATCTTACTGATATAACATACTGAGTATATGGTTTAACACCTCCTAATATCGGATAGGAACAATCATTTTGAAATAAAAATACCTGAAGCGTGCATAAACTGCTATTTTCGGTGATTGGGGATGGGCGATGATTGTATGTATATATTTATTCTCGACTGGAAAAGAGTATCCTGCGGGTACTATTATTGGAAACGAGACTCGCAAAAATTGTCTTTAAATCTTTACAAGTCTTATACAGGAAATAAAAGTGTCATAGTGGCTCTATGTGGAGAATGCGTATAATATTCTTATAGAATCTGGATAAGAACATTTACGAAAATAAAAAAGACTGATACTGGCACGAAGATTTTATTTAAGTTTAGGAAAATCACATTCACCCGAAATTCAAACATGGCAAATGTAATGTCAAATGAAAGATTTTCTCACCTTTTATTCCGTAAAAAAAAACCCAAACAAACAAATTAGATATAAATTATAACCATATCTAATCAGTGGTCTTAACTTTTCCGTAAATCTTTAAAGCTTCAAAGCCAGTTCAAACACACTTGGTCTAGAACAAGATTTATTTAAGAGAAAAATGAATGAATCTGCTGGTATAAAATGTGCATTTCGGGTTGTGGGGATTGATAGTTCTGGCACGTTATTCTTTTAGAGCCCGTTTTTTTTTTTAATGATGAGCGAGTTAACAAGATTTATTTCTTACAGGAAGAATCTGAAATATTTGCCACCCCTTCACCTTATTTTAATTTGTTCAGTTTTTAAGATACCAAGAGGTGCAGTTTTTATTAAGCTATTTGATGTGGCATTTTGGTCTTATCTCAATGAAGCTTGGGCCAAAAGACAACATTTTTAAAAATATATAGTTTCTAAAGATCCACTGCTGTTGAACTTCCATGTAATATTGCTAATTTACCAAGATTTTTATACACAAATGTAGACAGGACACCCCGACCTCTCTGCACCTAATTGTAAAGATTGCCTGTAACTCAACAAATGGTGTGTGTGGTGTGTGTGGTGTGTGTGAGTCTCGTGCTTAGCGCTATGACTGCTAGTCTTCTGTTCGGGCTTCGGGAAAGATCCCGGCCACTAAGCCACTTTTTTTTTGAGTGGCGGCGTGGTCGTGTATAGACGTCTATCTGATTCCAAACTGACGGCAAGGCGATGGGTGCCGACGCAGAGGTCGCAGGTTCGATTCCCACCACATCACTTTCTTTCCTCTTTCCATTTTCTCTCTGCATTTGTCTTCTTGAGCACTTCCCCCTTTATCCTACCTTGTGTGAGCATCTGTTTGCGTCTGCTCACTCCTTACCTCTCTTTCTAAACAAATGAGAAAAAAAGTGAGTGGACGAAAAACACTAACTTGATAGAAAAGTTATTAAAGCTTTATCAAATGAAAACACTTTTTAAAATTATGTCGATTTATCTTGCATACACGACTCCATTTTCTAAAATGTCTTCGCCGATTCTCTGAAAGCTGATGAGTTATCTCAGTGACCGTTAAACATGGCAGCAAAGCTTCATGGCTCCTTGTAGCTATCAGCCACTTTAGAATCTCAGACGAGTCCTTCCCCTTAATTTTCTGCGATGGAATTCAAAATAGATGCCTATCACATAGTCAGTAGGTTTATCTTATCTTACCATAATACTGGGAAATGTCCTATAGACATGTTTATCTTCGCTCGTTTTGTTGCAGCTCTGCCAGGTTATCAGAAAGATATTGAAGAAGAAACAAATTTTGCTAATGTGTATGCTGAAAACGGTTTGCCTTTGAAAACGGCGTCCGATTATACAGGCAGAAAAGATTTCTCAAAATGATGAACGATTATACGAGATGAAACACATAATTATTTCCATGACCAGTTCCATCTCTCTAAATCTGCATTTCTGTTCCAAAAATAGCTACCAGATCGCAACAACAGTGAGAGTGGGATCGATGTCAAGCCACCTTAGTTTCCTTAAAGATTTGGTTTAGATACGTTATCTGCCGCTCTATGAAAGATGGAAATAAAACTGATAGTCTTGATATTATTTCTGCTGCAAAAAAACAACAAAAACTTAAGCTCAATCATACCTGCATCAAAAAAGAAAAATGTGAGGCGGTTAATGATGATGAAAAGGAGCGGTCATATCAGATGTGACGAGTGCAGTGAAAACAATAGCCACATCATCATCATCATCATCATCATCATCATCATCATCATCATCATCATCATCATCATGTTTAAAAATATATAAAACTCTCAAAAGTCTCATCATCATCATCATCATCATCATCATCATCATCATCATCATCATCATCATCATCATCACCAATGAAACTAACTTCTCTTCTGTCCAGATTTAATACGAAACTTTTGAAAAGTTTATGTGAATTTATTCAAAAGTATAGTCGACGTTTCGTTTCTAAGCATTTTTTCAAGACTGACAATTAAAATAAGAAACACATAAAGAAAAGCATGTGAATAGGATTCCGAAGGCAACAGAAATAGAAACAGAAATGGAGCAATTGAGAGACATAGTGAAAAGGCGTGGGATTGAGAAGAGTTCAAACATCTGATGTATTTTAATCATCATCATCATCATCCTCATCATCATTTTCAAAAATATAAAACACTCTCAGTACTGTGGCATGAAAAATTTAATAAAAGTTCCAAATTTTTGGATCAGTGTCCTTCTTCAGGAAACATAACATAAAATAATGAATAAGGATAGATCACACGCACACACATCACGGCTTAACACATGGGCAGGCGAAACCAAATCTAAACAAACAGCAAGTAACATCATCCTCATCATCATCAACAGCAGCAGCAGCAACAGAATACAGTTCAGGTTACTCCTCTAGTCTTCATATCCCAGTTCGGAAACAACGGGGCCCGGTATTAACGGTAAAAGTTTGAAAGTCCTGACCGCCCCGTTATAACTGAATTGATCGGCTCAAAACTACATTCATGGATTGAAGAACAGCAGCAACAACAACAACAACAACAACAACAACAACAAAAACAACAAAACAACAACTACTACTACTACTACAACGGCAGCAACAACAACAGTAGCAGCAGCAGCAACAACAGTAACAGCAAGAACAAAAACTGCAGCACAGCTGAGGTGACAATGTAAATATGTAATAACTTTAATAAGAATAATAATGATTATGGTCTAGTGATGATGGAAAGAATTGTTCTGTTGTAGGGGCTGCGTAGCATTTACAGAACAATAGCGAAAAGAACATTGCCAATAATGAAGACACTAATGATGACGACAAAAATGTTAAATGATGAAGATATAATAAATAATAATAATGCGCTTCATAAGTCTCGTATCCAGGCTAAAGCCGGCCCACGAGACTTCACACTATTATTACCCCAGCAGGCCTGATCACTCTAAAACTGTCTCAACTCCTTGGGGAGCATACAGTGCCGCTGCCATTTATAGGCGCTGATCACGGGTATTCTTATAATATCTTTCATTGCCTATAGCCAGATACCCATTTCACGGAGGGGTGGATTGAGGAAAATGTGAATGAAATGCTTTCCCAAGTCAACTACAATACGACCGTATTCGGGTATCGATCCCACGACTTGTAGATCTTGAGTTCAACGCCTCAACCGTTCGGCCACGATGCTCCACAAGATAACTATACAATGATGAAAGACATAACAAAAATAACGATAATGACTCAATAATGAAAATATGTGACAATCACAGCGATAACAAAACACATATGGCAACAATTACGCCCATTTAATGATAAATGATTATATGAGCGATGACGTAGCTTTGACCAGAGCACGAGAAATAACAAGGACAATATAGCTCCTCCTCCACACTAATCAAAACGGCATAGGGAGATGGATGTGGGCAGTTGCGCTCTTTGCATCCTAAAGGCCACCACGCTAAAAGATAGTGCGAGTATTAATAAATAATAGATCACAAGTCGAGAGAAAGGTCAGGTCAAATGAATAATGAACACGAACTACATTATTCTTGCATGTGGAGGTGACAATGTTAAGGGGAAAAACTGTCATGCATAACACAGCTTGAAACAGAGATAACATTTGAAAGTTTTCACGTTAAAGTACGTTTCTCGTAAAGAGGTAAAATATGCGCATTTATAAGGCGGTTCCTGGTATAACGATCATCTTGCACGGTACGAGCCAGATTCAGATATAAATTTTACAATAGACAGGGCTTCCCTGCAGCTTAAAATAGGTCTTATCTTCAAGTCAAAGGCCGTATTAGCTTAGCCAGTCGGATCTTTCGATCGTCTCAAGGCAACGAAGCTCGTTACAAATTGCTAAGAACAACGTACAACGAACTTCTATCCAGAAATAAACAGTTAAAGAGTGTGAAATGTATCCCAGATGAAAGGATGGCATTTTTATTTTTCAATAATGACACAGAGGCCGACGTCTCCAGGCGAACATATACGGGGTTAGAGCAAGTGTTTAATTACTGTCCGACAGTGCCGATTGTCCAAGAGTGCCGCACCCGATCTAGCTTGTAACGTAGAATATGACTGTACCACCAGGAATTGCTATAAGGGCATGCCTAGCTCTGCCATAAAGGTCCGTAAGAGATCCACACTTGAAAAAAAAATAGCTCTCTAATGTCAATATGCAGAATGATGAATAGGATCCAGATTAACGTATTAAACTGAAAAGTCAATATATTCTGGATTACTCTAGTGCATCGGTACTGAATGGAATCTCCGTGGCGTTCAGTATGCAGGGTTAATGTAATTCTTGTGATGATAAAAGATACCATCGTTAAGGCGCAAGTTTTAAATTCATAGCTGAATGGAAATAGCCTATCTGATATCTCAGCCATAATATATAACATTCACTACTGAACTGAGATCTCTAACAAACTTCGTCATTACGTGCTTGAAAGTTTCAACAGGCCACCACCACCACAACCAACAACAACAACAACAACAACAACAACAACAACAACAACAACAACAACAACTACTACTACTACTACTACTACTGCTCCTACTACTACTTGCACAACATGCACTAGGATGGCTGATGCCAATGTAAGTGGTTCCTTAACCTCAGACCTTTATAAATGTCCAAGCATGATAACTTATTAATATTCCGTGTCACATCATCAGCTGATCTATAGCGCTGCCATGACAGTGACATTTGCAAGTACAATCATTTCTTCTTAGCTATGCATGCGTCACAGTGGGTACGGGTAGGTGAGCAAAAGAGTAACAAAACTAGCATCCACTTTTAATGAAGGGGCACGTTTTTGGTTGCTACGCGTTGGTCGCGGCAAAGAAATGTGCGCACAATTACTAGGCGTTTATTAGAAATGCGGCATATTTTGAGTAGACGGGAAGTAAAAGTTTGGGAAAATTGCGACCACTATCTACGTTCTCAAATTTGTTACTGGAACATTTTATCAAGGGTTTATGTCGGACGAGGATGTTGCAAGAATAAACGGTGGTATGTATGCTAATGAATAAGGCAAAGATTTAAGTATAGCAAATACCACTCGCAAGTCAGTGCATTATTTTTTAGTTCTTCTGCATCAGTCACAGCCATCTTGGCTTGCTTAGAGACTGATCCTTTCATTGCTTAGAATCTCCGTGGCAAAGCCCAGAGAATAAAAGGAGAGCCTATTATATGCAGCTGCAGTGACCAAACAAACATAGCCCTGGAATGGGGGTGGGGGGNGGGGGGGGGGGGGGGGGGGTGTCAGTGGTATTAAAATACCAAGGAACCCACTTGTAACGAACGCGGCTGTAACGGGAGCCCGGTGGTATCGAGCATGGCCTCAGTCCTCTTTCTTCTGTACTGTTAAAAAAACCTTTTACTGCGGGACTGGAAAAACCAAAACCCGGCTGTTACTGAATACCTGTCTCATTTTCATGCAGGATTTTGCATGAATAGAATGGACTGACAGCTTATATCGATGACTCCATGCAAGAAGTGACCATCTCGAAACTACAAAAAGTGAAGATGGTCACTTCCTGCATGGAGCCATCGATATGGGGGTGAAATTGTCTCTGTTTACAGCCTGATTTTCCAGAGTTCACAAGCGTTACATATGTGACTGACAGTTATAGCATATAGCTATCATATAGCTATTTGCACAGAAGCCATGAGAATACAGTTCAGGTTTCTCCTCTAGTCTTCATATCCCAGTTCGGAAATAACGGGGTTCGGTAATAACGGTAAAAATTTGAAAGTCCCGACCGCCCCGTTATAACTGAATTACTCGGCTCAAAACTACATCCATGGATTGAATTTTAATAGAAGTAATTTTCCAAGAAGTCCATCTTAAGCCCAAACATGAATGACGTGTGTCTACCACAAAAAGATATTGACGTCAATCAGAATATGAATAACGTCAATCAGAGTATGCTTATGCTGTAAACCTAGTCCCAGACAGCTTATTGTAGATTACAATTATGTTATTGAAGGCTTACCTTAAGCTCTTATTTTCTCATGTCCGCTTTTGGGAGTGTGTACATCCTTCTGTGAGGTTATATGTGCGCGTTTTCTTCTATATAACCTAATGCTAACATGAGGCCGTGCTCTATTCGATATTTCCAAATAGCTAGTACTCGAACCATTTACTACTCCAGCATCGCCGATGATATAGATATGGATACCGTGACGTCACAACTAATCCACGACGTAATAATGTCCTTCCATGTGGTCGATGTTAGAAAAATTAGTCTGTTAACATAAATGTAGTAAGAAATGACCATGTTTTACCAATCCCAGGATTCATTTGTAAAGTAAGACTTTCGGTGAACTTTGTATCTGAAATAAATATAGAAAACAAAACTGCGAAGAAAATCTACGAATATGGCAGTATCGGCTGCATCGTATAATTCATTTTTGCAAGACAGTATTCGTACCCAGCACGGGTATCGATACTGCACATCAGCGATATCGACAAATACTAGTACCGCCCACTTTTCCAGATGAGTTATGGAGTGTTTCATTAAAAAGATTGTACTTTGAAAACAAATTAGGGAGACATATGTTGGTTCTCTAAAATAGAACTTTCAGAGTTTGGCATGGCACACAGGTCAAGGCTCAGTTTAACAAGGTAATATTTCTCGTGAGAAACGTGTTTTCTGGCAATATTATCTTGTTTTCCTAATGATGATGAAAACTGAGAGGAAAGTAATGAGCATCGAGGGGCGCTCATTAGGAGCAACAGCCCTGTCATTTGACACATGCAATCTATAAAATACAAGCAATGTGTTTATGTTGTATACCCCCTCCATCTATTTCGAAAGGAAAAAAAGAATAAAAAAGCTTTCTGAATTTCGGATATTTGGGCACTGCACTTGTAATGTGCATGTTCAAAACTGCTCTCTTTTTACTATGTGTGAAATGATGGATTAGGACGCACATTCACTGGATCCGGCACAGCACATCATGTCACGGCACGTCACGTCACTTCACGTCACGTCATATTGCCGGGAAATGTTCGTGTCCTCTCTTCCTCGTTGGTAATCAGATGAAGCTGAACCCATTAAGCTCGGCACGGCGCATCACGATTTTTTAGTGTTATCCGTAAAAATCTGCCATCTTATGACAAAAAGGACATATATTTGTGATTTATAGTGCATGTATACCTTTTTGTCAAAAGATGGCAGAAATGGACAGAGATCTTCATAGGTCACATTTTGGCGTGTTCTAATGGTCGTGTCGTGTTAGAACTGGTGGGTCCACTCTATCAAAGCTGCGCCACCCCATCTGTTACGTACACTCGGAAGACAAGCCCCGCCTATACATGGCCTTGGATGTTGCCTCAACTCAAATGGATCTGCTTCCATGCTTCAAATGCTAAATGTTTCTATATTAATTTTCTTTACCGTAACCTTCGGAGCGGCAGTAAACTAATGATCTGCAAAGTTTCTATGCAGTATGGAATATTTTATTCGGGAAAAAAAACAACCACCACATAGCGCTCCATGTGAAGGCCGTGAATGAATTCAAATGAAGGAAAAGGGCCCACCATTGCTATCTTCTCCTACAGTATAACACTGCCTGTCTACTGGGGAGGTGGGGAGGGCAGACCTTTAGAAATGTGTTGATTGAAATCATTTGTCCTCATCGTTCGCCTGTGGAACGAAATATGTTACGGGATTTTGAATTCTGAGTTTTTAATTCAAGAGGTTCGTTTGCGAGAATTTAAACCTCCATTTTCTAGATGTTTCCTTACATTTTTTTTTTTTATTCACAAGGTTGGAAACCATTATCTGGGATTCAATATTATATTCTTTTATCTTTCCTGTCCAACATCCAGAGAATGCATGTTTGATGGATGAGAGCGATGATGGGGGTTTTATTTTTCAATATTGTTAAAACACCCTATGACGCATTACTGGAGTTTTTATCAGGAGGGGGAAGACGTTGCAGGCGTCATAGATTTGGATCAGTGAATTAAATAGAACAAAAAAGAAAATCAACACCAAGGCAAAAGCAGCAGCAGCAGCCGCAGCTGCATCGGCAGCGGCATCAGCAACATCAAGAAGGAGGAAGAGGAGGAGGAGGAGAAGAAGAAGAAGAAGAAGAAGAAGAAGAAGAAGAAGAAGAAGAAGAAGAAGAAGAAGAAGAAGAAGAAGAACAACAACAACAACAACAACAACAATCACAGACCTTTTTTTTTTTCTTCGCAGGGACTACTAGCATTTGGCAGTCCTTTGAAATTCAAAAGGCTTTTCTGCCATCCCCTTCCTCTCTACCGCCTTCCGCAGCGAAGCCAGAGTATTGACAACTTTACAGCGTAGGAAGACAGCACAATGATATCAGAAAAGGCATACTTAATGCGTATTGACCAAATGCAGATTGGCCGCTGTTTTGAAGAAAAATGAAAGTCCATATAGACTAATATTGTTATCTTTGAGTGATAGGAACGGGTATGATGAACTCCAGCATGGTCGAATAATTACGGAGTTGGATTCAAGATTTGAAAATTCTGGGTCCAATTCCCGTCACAAATGCCCTAAGATAGCATCTATCGGGGCTGATGGAACTTAGCTGAAGGCAGTCAAAGATTTTGTAAGAATGTTAGTGATCAACGTTAGCGAATATCAGCAGCACTGCATGCCTCCTGGGGGAGTTTCAAAAAATCCTCCAGCGACTTTGTTGGGTTTATAATAGTGTGAGTCTATGGGACCTAGACTGGTATACCAGATTACCAAATCTCAGACTCATTATCTATTATTATTGATATAATGTTAGGAAGCAAGGATGTGATGATTGTTCATTGCATACAAAATTTTGAAAAATAGAATTTTTGCCTTGCTTGGTCTCTCCGTTTGATCATTGAAAGTGGACATTTGACGTAAATGCAATATATTTATGTATCCTTTTACGTCCATCATTAATTTGCGCCCACAACACCCTGAATTCCCAGACATGGCAGACAATGTTTAATCTCCTTACTTTGAATCGTGACGACATCAAGTTTATCTCTTTTTCCTTTTTTTTTTATTATAGACGAGCATAAAGTAAAGAAAATTTGTCATCTATTTTGGATGCTGTGAACGCAGACCCGTGGTGAAAGCCAAAGGGCACATTGCCTTTACTTTAATATGCATTAAAGCAAAATCCCCAGGTGCCTTGTCCCGTATTCTGATAAAACTTAGTAGGTCAGTGTTTGGTATATATTGAGTTTCTTATTACGGATTTGGGCTGCCTAGGTTACATCTCTCTTTAAGTCTAGTTAAACTATTTGACAATTCCTTTACTTCATTGGTTTAACTCTGGAAAACCAAAATATCAAAAAGATTTCGTTGTCTGTAAAGAAATTTATCTGGAAAAGTCAAATCCATAAATTTGTTTCAGACAAACATACTGGGTTTTACAAAAGCACAAAAAAATTTTTATTCATGCTAATGCATTTTCACTGCTCTCAAAAGACAAAGAACGATCTATAACAAGGGCCAAATACCTGCATACCAGAAACAGAACATTAAAAGAACTTAGACATTCACTAACATTAACAACTCCGAAACTGGTCGCTCAAGGGGATAAAGAGCAATAGCGACATGAAACAAGAGAACGAAAATAACCATTGTCAACAACCTGCAGACAAGAGCACCACGCCATCCCTCGAGGCGACTCAACATGATTGAGAACCACAGACGTCAGCAAGACTGGCCCAGAGAGAGAGGTCACACGGGAGGAAGCTCCAGAGAAATATCTTGAGATGCTATGCATGACTGATGATTTTAAAGACCAAGCCCAAAAACTAAGCTAATGGCACCATGATGAAATTCAGAGATAGGAGCAGCAATTGCAGGAACAAACAGCGGCAGCAGTAGCAGCAATAGTATTTTGGTAAAAGGCGAAGAAGAAGTACGTCGTTGGGGAAGAACAACAGCAACAGCGTCAACATTTGCAACAATGCAGCAGCGATTATATTAGTAGTGCTAGAAGACGAAATAGGTAGTCGTAGGAGAAGGAGAAAATCAGGAATAGTGGCGGCAGCAGCAGCAGCAGCAGCAGCAGCAGCAGCAGCAGCAGCAGCAGCAGCAGCAGCAGCAGCAAGAACAGCCTATACAAGACATTTGAGAACTTGCACTTGCACATTAACATAGGGTCTCTTGCCACAGTAAGAATTACATTAACTCTGCATGCTGGAACATACCAAGAGTGCATTTAGCATTGCTGCATTAACGTAATTCATACTATGATAAGAGACCACATTGGTAATGCCCGAACTCTCAGTTTCCAGAATGCTAGTCGTCAGCGTCAGTAGATGGTAAAGAAATCGTCCCCTACCCCATCCCTTTGTTTTCCTACCCCAGAAGTTGAGGATGTTTTTGAGTGCTTTCGCCTGTCGAGGTGATAATTGACAGCTTGCGCATTATTGATGGGATCTGTTACTATGGTAAGAATTACACCAATGCATCGGTACTCAATGCACCCGCAATATCCAGCATGTGAAGGTAATGCAATTCTTAGGACTGTAAGAAATCCCCACGTTAATGCGCATGCTCTCAAAAATATCACTGTGACGTATGAGCGGGCAAAGGCTTTGATACGAGAGTTAAGGAGTCCATTATTATAATCATTGTTAATGTCATATATCGACGGCTGAGCGCAAGAAGTGACTATCTCCACTTTTCTTAGTTTTGAGAAAATCGCAGTTTAAATTTTGGTGATCATCAAATTTGCATTAAAAGTTCTGGGAAAATTGGTGATAGTCAAAAAAGAAATGGCAATAACTCGGCAACCAATAAAGATACGGCTTTGATATTTATACCACTGAAAAAGCGGCTAAAAGTAACCCAACCTATGTCGATAACTCCAATTTGACCAAAAGTGGAGATAGTCACTTCTTGCGCTCAGCCGTCGATATATTACATGTCACTGGTGCGCACGAGCACAATATTCACAGCAACGACACTGCACATTCTGGGGTAATTTTGGTTGAAGAGGCATAGTCTCCAATCTTTCGTCAGGTTTGTGACGAGTTACTACCCTTTTTTTAATAAACGTTTTCCAGAAGAGCTCTTTTGGTTTGCCCCTTGCATTTAAGCTGGCAAACTTTTTTTTTTGTACTGTTTGACCCTTAATAGCTATTGAGCGTGCGTTGGACATTGGTGCGTGCTTATGGGGAAACGCAAGATAAGTCGTTACAGTTTGCGAGACTGTAGTTAAACTTTCCGATAGGGAATGTCGCATCGACTTTTTTAAATTACAGTTTTTATTTGTAACATTTCTTTACTACACTGCAAAGTTTATGCATTTCTTTATGAGCTGGCACTTTAGTCAACTAATACCCCGTTCAAAGAATGGGGCTACCAGATAGTACCCTACATGTTATAATTATGATAATGATTATTATATTATTGTTATCATAGGTAATTTCAACAAACTGAAGCTCAAAAACCACCACCACTATCAAACTTATCATCAGCTGCACCAGCAGCACCACAACCACCATCACCACCACCATCATCACCACCACCATCGCCGTCACTATAACAAACACAGAAAACATCAACTCACCCTTGTCAGGCTTATTCCTCAACTGAAGAATTCCAACCTGAGTTGTTGCTACACCACCAACTCGATTGTAACTGACAAATTCCTTTCCTGGTGATGTATGGCTTCCTTCTCCTTCAGAATAGAAAATCATGTTCAGATATGATGAAAGCATAACTGAGAGTAAGAACGCATTCAGTAAACATGGGCCACAACCAACAAAATATACATCACAACTTTGTTTTTGCTCTAACGCCCAACTGTATAGATTTTTGCTAAACAAAGAAACCACTGATGAATATTTTGTAGCAGCTATTCATTGGATTCCTGTAAAATAATCAAGAGAGAGGTGGGGTGGGACTTTTTAGCGTTTGCTGTTATATTACGCTGCGGTTGCCAGCGGCGGTATTTGTGTCTACAAGCACCACTTCCTGTTCTAGTTAACGACACAAAGGAGGAGGAGGGGGACGAGGAGGAAGTTGGCTCAAAAGAAAAATAAAGAGGGAAATAATTGGGAAGAAAAAAACAGGATGAGGAGAAGATGTAATTGTTATGGTAGCAGTGTTGGTAGACAGCAATAGCAGGAGTATTAGGAACAATTTTATAATGATGATAATAATACAGTATGCAATGGTTAAAACGAACACGGTTAAACCGAAAGTACTACTAAAACGAAAGGAAACAATCAACCACGTTTATTATTCTCTTGTCAATTGTTTTATTGTCTATACCGAAATATGTTTCAGTCGAACATAAGTCTCTTGATCCTGCATATTACGTATTAACGGTTGATCTTTCAAAAAAAAAATAACAAACACTACTTCTACTACTACTATTACTACTACTACTACTACTACTACTACTACTTCATTTATATAGGGTCTTATTAAAAATGTGCAGTGGCCTCAGCTTTCTTAATCTCATTTCAATTTTGTTCTGTCTAAACCGAAATCTGCTTCAGCCGATTATAAGTCTCTTGATCCTGCTTATTACTTTTAACGGTTGATCTTTTTAAAAAAACCACCACTATTACTACTACTGCTACCACTACCACTACTACTACTACTATTACTACTACTACTATTACTACTACTACTACTACTATTACTACTACTACTACTATTACTACTTCAATTATATAGGGTCTTATCAATAATGTGCAGTCACATGAGCTGGCTTTAGCTTGAATACGAGACTCATAAACCGCACTATTATTCTTATTATTTTTATCACTAAGAGGCCTCAAGGCGTTGTGCCTTAAAAAACATGAATCACAAATGCGTGAGCACTTACGCACACAACAAGTACACACGCCCGCATACACGCATACACATACACTTGCATACAGTCATGAAATGACCACTTCTTTTTTAAACAGCAACAAATAAGTTCAATTTACATTGACACGCGCTCTTGCCTACAGCAATAACTGCTCTCTCAAGGGTGAGATAAACTTAGATGAAAAAAAAAAAAGCAAGCTAAAGATATTTTCTGAAACGCGAGTGATGATTCAGACCCATTGAGAGAGAGAGAGAGAGAGAGAGAGAGAGAGAGAGAGAGAGAGAGAGAGAGAGAGAGAGAGAGAGAGAGAGAGAGAGAGAGANGATAGAGAGAGAGAGAGAGAAAGAGAGAGAGAGATTAAATTTTTAAATTATGTATCTTATCTTATTCGTATATTATAAAAAATCTCGTGAAATGTTGTAAGAACCATATCTCGACTATTTGTGCACCAACCAACCCAAAATTTTGCATACACCTTTCTTTTGGTCTGAAGATGTTTCTTTTGATACGATCCGCAAGTATCATTTTGATAATTGCGTAAATTTTCTTTGTCTCGTGAATACGGTCCCACTTTGGTGTTTTTAAATGGACCATACGTCATTGGTTTTTGCGGTTCGCCCCTGAAATGTTTACTTCCGGTCCCCGAAGTTGAAACCGAGTATCAGATACCGGGTCGAGAATATGAACGTAGCACAGTCGACGGGTGCTTTGACTAATAAATTTCAAATAGTTGTAGGGATGATAGTAGTAGTGTTAGTGAATCTTGTAGTACTGGTGTTGGTAGTAGAGGTAGGTATAGTACTAATATTTGTAGTTGCAGTAGACGGGGAGATGGTTTAGTAGTGATAGTAGTAGTAGTAGTAGTTATAGTAGTAGTAGTAGTAGTAGTAGTAGTAGTAGTAGTAGTAGTAGTAGTAGTAGTAGAAGCATTAGTAGTAGTAGTAATTTTGGAAGAAGGAGGCGAGAAAGAAAGAAAAGAAAGATAGAAAAGGCAAGAAAGAAAGAAAGAAAGAAAGAAAGAAAGATAGATAGAAAAAGAAAGAAAGAAAGAAAGAAAGAAAGAAAGAAAGAAAGAAAGAAAGAAAGAAAGAAAAAGATCCAGCTGTCTAAATGAAATTTAAGAAAGTAAGCTAAAAGCTAAAAAGGACAGAGAAAACCAAAAAGAGGTGATAAAAACATACAAAAGGAATAAGAGATGAAGAGAGCTTACCTTCTTATCCGGCCAGTCAGTCAGTCTGTGAATATGAGACTCAGTGACCGCTTGAAGGTGTCCCCATTTGTCATTAGCTAGTCTGAGGAGAATACAGAGAGACTTCCATTAGCGTGATGCAGATGACTTAAGGTCAATCGAAAAGAGGCGTAAGTCGCTTTTTGGCTAAATCAAGTGATTGATATGATATAAAGTATAATGTGTCAAAAAATGGACACAAAAAACCCCAAACAACAACAACCAACCATTATTCTGGTCCGAGATATGTTTGCTTGAAGTGGCAAGGGATAACCCAATGCAATGTAAGGAAAATAAAACAGTCTGAGAAAATTATGGTTGTCAAATGCTGTTATAGTCTATTTCATCATAAACGCCTCACAAAAACTCAAGTTTATCCACAATTACTGAGGACTTGCTCACAAGATCAATGTATTTGAGGTCAGAAATGACTTTACTCTCGACTTCCTCAACGATAAAATATTTGATTCCGGATGTCTCCTCTATTCAGCTTCAGAGACTGGTACCTCAGTTCCCAGTAAAGCGACATAAGCCTCATTTTGACTGGCAACATAGGGCATTTGGTGATGGTCAGAGGGTTACACTGGCGGCTATTTGCAGTGCGTGACGACGAAAGCCAAGGATAGAAAGGAGATAAAACAGCAACAGGTATGAGGCAAGGCATAGAATCAGGAAGTACTAGAGGATGGCGACAGGAAAGCTCCTCCCACATTTTCTGAGGGATTTGCTAGGGCTGATGGTTTTGGCCCACGCAGAGACAGAACATATTAAGGCAGATTACAGTTAATCCCCCTTAAACGCAGCTGTCCAAACGCATGATAAGAGTTGCGAGTAAAAGGAGTTGTGATTTGTCATACAGTGACTTTACTTTTACTTTGAGAATGCATCATTCCATTACTGAGAAACTATAATGATGAGGTGGACGTTGCGATTAAACAGAAAATGAGGTAGTATGGGAAAATTTTGTGAAGTTGCTATTAGGCGGCTTGTAATTTAACCAAATCAGCTCCAAATCAGCAGGGAGCCCTTTTAAGCCCCTTCCCTCGCCCTCTCCAACACCAAGCCACCCTGACCCAGTCATCTGAGACGTGGCCTTGACCAAATCTATTATCGTTGTCATTCTGATGCAATTTAACCTTTCTTTCTTTGTTTCATTCTTTGTTTCATTCTTTGTTTCATTCTTTCTTTCTTTCTTTCTTTCTTTCTTTCTTTCTTTCTTTCTTTCTTTCTTTCTTCTCTTGGTCACTACATCTTTATTTCAATTTTTCGGCAAACTTTCGGTCATCCCAAAATAACCTGTGCCTAAAATAAATAGGAAACTCTCTTACTCGGAGAGCGAGGCAACAGAATATCTTCAGAGGAAGATACCTCCGTCTAACAAGTGTTTCGGCCCTTTGACTACCTGTGGCTGGGCCACACTTGGGTCATGACTCCCAAATGTCCTTCTGTTATCGGTCATCCTAAAATAACCTATGCCTATTCTTCATCTTGGAACTCGGGCTGAAGTATCATCAGCTTCAGCTGTAAGTGATCGAGGAAGAGAAGGGAGAGTTGGAAGACGGGGCAGAAGGAAAAAGATAAAGGTAAACAACAGCGTCTGCAGGAATATTCCAGCCGTATACCAGCAGAGGAGACCAGCTGTACTGGCCGGCTTGAGGAAGAACGAATGAGCCACCCACATGCAGTGAGGGCTCACTTCAACACGGCTCACATAAAAACCAGAATGAGTTGGGGCCTGAAAGAAACTTTGGCACCCGCAAATTGTGAGACGCATCAGATAGCCCCATACCATCAAGAAGGCATCATTCTAAGCACACTCATGAGTGTGAGCAGAGCAAACGCTTTAGCACCAGGGAGTATTGAGACTAATTATTTAGGGAGCGATAAACCATACACACCACCAAGAGGGTGTCACGCCAATCAGCTTCACCTCAAGCCTAAGGCTTGGGAGAAGCTAAGGCACCAGAAGGCCCTGAGATCCATCAGTTAGGAAGGCATGAGTCACCCACACTACAAAAGGTCATGACCTGAACTTCCATTAACGAGTGTGAGCGGAGGAGAGGTTTTGGCACCAGGTGTCAAGGGACTCATCATGTAGAAAGCAATATTCCATCCACACCACCAAGAATGCATCGTCTCTGCTAGCCTTCCTCCAAGCCTCACGCCTAGGATGTGAGGCATAAGAGAAGCCTTGGCACCCGATGGTTGTGGGATCCATCAATTAGGAAGGCATAATCCATCCACGCTACAAAAAGGTGTCACCCCAATTTCTATTCACGAAGGTGGGCAGAAGAGAGGTTTTGGCATTAGGGGTCAAGGGGCCCATCATGTAGGAAGCAATATTCCATCCACGCCATCAAGAATACATCGTCTCTGCTAGGGTTCCTCCAAGCCTCACGCCTAGGATGTGTGGCATAAGAGAAACCTTGGCACCTAAGGGTCATGGGATCCATCAGTTAGGAAGGCAAAAACCACCCACGTTACAAAAAGGTATCACTCCAATTTCCATTCACGAGGATGGGCGGAAGAGAGGTTTTGGCACCAGTGGTCAAGGAGTCAGTTAGGGAAGCAATGAGCCATCCACACCACCAAGAATCCATCGCCTCTGCCATCCTCACTCCAAGTCTCACGCCTAGGACGTGAGGCATGAATGACACCATGGCACCAGAGGGACGTGGGATCTATCTATTAGAAAGGCATAATCCACCCACGCTACACAGGAGCATCACCTCAGGCAAGTCCATCAACGAATGTGGGCTGGGGAAAGATTTTTACACCAGAGGGTCTTAGTCGCGACGCATCAGTTTCCCAAAACGGCAACCGCTCTAGGCGACATTAAATAACATCAAAAGAGCCAACCACCCAGGAAGTGGTAGTTATGGTATACGCAGATGGTCTAACGGCGATAGCTTACTCAACATTACTCATTTTCCAGTCAAGCAATGATAAAAATCACACTACCTTAGCAAAAAAAAAAAAGCGTTTGGTAATAAACATGCTGGTGTTAATGCCTACTTTAGACAGCACATGAGATTAAGATTTTAACACATGTATTCGGAAAAAAAACAAAACATTAAAAACCATTCCTACAAAACAGTTTAAGCTTCCCATCTCAGATGTATAGAGCAGGCTGTAGATAGATCTATGCCAGTATAATCTGCCTTTCCATAAACAAAAGAGTCAGTCTCTAGCTTCGTTAGGCTCAGAGAGTTTGACGGGAATTCCCGAAACACTAGGAAACGCGTTTTACATGGCTAGACAAGATCAGCCAACGCCCAATGTTTATTGACTTCGCAGTTCTGTTTTCCGATGACAGCGCTTCTTTAGCAATAACTGTACACATTACTCCGTCATCCACGCTAGTAATTGAAGGGTTAAGCTGACTTTTAAACTAGTGAGCATTTAAAGGCCTGCTCTAGATATATGAAGCGCCATGATGCATTCAGAAATCAAGGTTGCTTAGGTTCAGCTAGTCTTCTTATCCGGAATGTGGAACAGTGCGAGGTAAAACTCTGATTAATATTTCAGCACGAGCTGTGACGAAAGCGGGAGACTGGGAGACCGGATGTGCGTAATGAAGCGGATGACGTAATGAGCTTTTACGGAAGGACGAAATTTTGGTCAGGACTCAGGAGGCAGGGGCGGGGAGACGGTTTCGGTGAATAAAGAGAGAAAGAGATGGAGAGAAAGAAAGAGAGAGAGAGAGAGAGAGAGAGAGAGAGAGAGAGAGAGAGAGAGAGAGGTAGACAACAGGAACTTATAAATATACATATACTAGTCTTAGAATCTCGGTATGATCGAAAAGTGTAATTACTTAAGCTAATTTTCTTTCGTATTAAAGTTAAGTGAGCTTACAAAGAATATTTAACGATCTTCGTGGAACTTCTGAAAATATTCGGATAAGGCGGTCTTTTCGGATAAATGGGGTCAGTGGTCAGTGGGACATAACAGAGATTTCGGATAAAGCGGTTTTTCGGATTAAACCCTTTGGTTAATCCGACTTTCACCGTTCTTGTCTTGGAGGTCTTGGTATGAACCAGAGAGGACTTGAATTCCAGCCAGTCACTCCCCCCCCCCTTTTCCCCCGAAAGCAGCATTCCTCTTTCTTTCGTTTTAGTTCTCTCCCATTCCATCTTTTTTAAATCTAAAGATCTTACTAAATTTTATTGGCTCTTTTTTTTTTTTACCCTTGGTAATACGTATATGCGGTGAGAAAAAGGAGGCAATAAAAAAAAAAAAGGCTTAACCAGGGTAAGGAATTTCCTGGAATGTATCTATTGTGATTGGCTTATGAAGAGGCGAAGGCAATGTTCAAAGCTTTCAAAGTCAGGGTCCCAAGAATGGAAGGCCACGGGCTTGTGCTCTTGACACCCTCTCCCATCCCTTTTCGCCGATAGCGACGCCCATGTAGTGAAGGTAAATGGAAACGTTCACGGACCAAGACACGCGTTTCAAGACAAATGGATGATGAGCTGGTAAGTGACAAGACAGTGGCAACTGAATTATTGCAAAACGATTAGAGGCAATATTTAACGACAGCAGCAGCAGCAGCAGTAGCAGCAGCAGCAGCAGCGTCAGCAGCGTCAGCAGTAACAGCAGCAGCAGCATCACCACCACCATTATCAGCACCATCACTACCACCACCACAACAACAACAACAATAAGAATTACACATACAACAACTGTTATTGCTACTTATAATATATTGATGCCGATATTACTATTATTTTTATTACTACTGCAACGTCATCGTCATCGTCATACTCATCACTACTATCATCTTCATCATCATCAACAACGACAACAACAAGAACAACAAGAACAACAAGAACAACAAGAACAAGAACAACAAGAACAACAAGAACAACAACAACAACAACAACAACAACAACAACAACAACAACAACAACACGAGCAACAATAACAACAACAACAACAACAACAACAACAACAGCAATATTATTCGCAGCAGGTCCCGCAAAAGAAACAACAACCCCAAAAACAAACAGCGTCTTTAGTACGACAATAGAAAATACAAGAGGCATTCTCCACTCCCACCTACCCTAGCTTTGTATCCCTCAGAAACAAGCTCAGAAACAAGTTCAGAAACGTCTGTGTTCGTACGACAGACCAGCACAAATAGGAAGAAGAAACAAAATGGGAAAACCCCTGGTCTGAATGCAGCACTGTCATTAAAGTGCCCAAATTTGATGATGATTCAAAGGTGGTTTTCAAACTGGCACGTAAATACCTCAGGTATGCAAAGTGTAAGCCATTACAGACAAGTAAAATGCTCATATCACAGAGATGATGTGGGAGAACTGAAAAAGTTGCTATTAAGAAGAGAGAGCAATAAAACACCGCTGTATGTTTTGGATGTTTATTTAGTTTTTTTTTTTAAAGTATGTTTTCTGCAAAAAAAAAAGTTTCAAGCGAAAATTGAGTTCAGGAAAAGTATATTGAGAGTCGACTGTCTCTTTTAAAATAAAAATACGCAGCATGTTCATTTGAAAAAAACTTGACCTGGCTAAAAGTATCAGAGACACAGCAGAAAATTATCACCCTCAGAAAAGTGTGTGGCTGACCAAAAAACTTGTTTATATTAAGCAGCACAGAGAGAACCTGATTACTCTATCATTATGTTGATTCTGTATTGCTTATTCTTATGACGTGCTATGAGACTATATAATGCTTCGAGTGAGGAATTCTGTCTGAGAAAATAATAATTACTAAACAGCCAGAATACGCCTTAGGGAGTATTTTGGCCAGATGATATTCATTAACAGAAACATTTCTCCCAGTTATCTCCCCTTACTGACTGCCATATATTTTTACTCTATGTTTTTGTCTTAAAACCGGCTCTTTAGCTCACTAGATTATCAGCCTGACTCTAAATATAACGAAAGTTTCAACCGTCATCTGAACCAGTCTATACTTTGTTTAAAAAAAAACAACAGAGAAGCATGCTGCTGGGCTTTGTCACATATTATCATACGAAAATAACACTGGCTGTCCGGCTAAATTACTATCCATGGGGTAGTCTGGCTGTCCGGCCAAAATACCCCTGTCCCAATAATAAACGAAGACTCTACGCTTAAGCGTCCAGCCTTGTGGGCGGCAACAGGCCTCTCTTGCCACAAAAATGGAAACAACTAATAATCCTTGAAGTTCTATTCTTTGAAAATATTCTTGACGTCTGACACGGATTGTAAATTATAAACTCGCCAAGATGACTGTCTAGACTTTAAATATTTTCTATTAGACCGACTGTCTGGATTGTACTGTTCTATAATCTCGTGACATTTTGTACCGTCACACACCCACTCAGTCTGAGCTCCTCTCCATTCTGTTTTCGGGCGTCCAGTTCCGACAAAAAGGCCACATCAACCCTTCCAGGACCGTATGTATAATGCTGTCCATCCTTACGCGCTGGCGTAGCTACCGGATCCCCTCCTCCTCCCTCCCCTCACCCCCCTCACCCCAACATCAATAATGTTTCCCGTAGTTTCTGGCAGTGTGGAAGGTAGACAGCATTGAACATGGCCCCTGGAACATGAAACTTGTAACCCACAAGGGGTCGTTCGTCTTTGAGTATCCCGATTCGGTATAATTGCTCAAAAACTTCGTCTGGTCACCATGATCTTGGTACGACTGACAATTAAAGAACAAACAAAAAGTGTTTTCGAGCCAAAATCTTAGCATCTCCATAAATGTCGAGAGAAATAATATGGTTCTTTCCATTGACGATTCTAGGTATAATAATTTAAAAAAACCCAAAAAATCAACATTAATAATGCGGTTTATAAGTCTCGCTTCCAGGCTAATGCCCGCTCACGCGACCTCACACTCTTATAACCCCTGAAGACCTGATCATTCTAGGACTTTCTCAGCTCCCTGTGGAGCATACAGTGCCGCTGCCATTTACAGGCGCTGACCACTAACATTCTGACGGTAAGTTCAACTGCCTATAGTGAAAAAGCCATTTTTACAGACGGATGGACTGAGGAAAATGTGAAGGAAATGCTTTCTCAGGGCACCTTAAACATGGCCGTGGTCGGGAATCGAATCCACGAATAGACAGTGGCATAGGGCCCCATGCGTCTAAGGAACATAAACATTTTTTATGATGAAAAAAAGAGGCGGACAAAAAAGAGAAGGGGACATAGAAGGGAGAGGTCGGATGAACGAACATTTTTTTTTTTGTAATTACAAATGTTCTTTAGTGGTGTTTATGCTGTTCTATCTGAACTCTCCTCACCTCTCTCTCTGTTTTCTGTAGTAAACCTTATCGAATCATTAGAAATTAGCACACTTATGTAGCCTTAGGTCTCTTCATCTGTCTTCCTCTTCATTATCATTATTGTTATTTACTTATTAATCCTGATGAAGGAATTGTTAAATTCCGAAAATTTGATACTTCCATATTATGTGCTTCTCTTTATAGTTTAAGTAAAATTGTAAAATACGACTGAAAACACTAGTGGACGCTTTTCTATTGTATTTTGTGTTAAACAATTTATGCTGTGGCAACAAATGATCTACGCCGCAGAAAATGTTTTCCCAAGTTGTGTCTGGTTTGTTGTTTACTTCATTATTATCATCATCAGCAAAACCAAGCGACAGTGGTCTTATTATATTTGACACAACAAAACTGTACTCTTGTAATTCATGTAGACATTTTTTTGCGCATGTTGTGGCTGAACAATGGCCATCCAAGTCTAGATTATAGCT